>CM019154.1:39607020-39620812 GCA_009733165.1 Naja naja
GGAAGCGGTCCTGCTTCCAGCCTTCAAACATATAGGAGGCCTGTTTTTGCCTCCCAAGCCTCAGCGTGCACTTACCTACATCTAAAATGGGCCATGTGGGGACTCCTGGGAGGGCAGGGGCAGGCAGGCCAGGCCCAGGAGTGGGATTTGGGGGTTCTCTGAACTGCATAGAATCTTAGCTAGGGGCTCTCCCAAACCAGAGGTGGTATTCAGCAGGTTCTGACCAGTTCTGGAGAACCAGTAGTGGAAATTTAAGTAGGAGAACTGGCAAATCCCACCTCTGACTGGGGATTTTACAGTATCCTTCCCCTGCCATGCCCATCAAGCCCGCCCACAGAACCCATAGTAAAAAATTGAATCCCACCACTGTCCCAAACCCTGTGAATTCCCAGCAGGCCACCTGCATTTAACTCCATCAACTTAGTGATCTTGGCAGAATTGCTTAATATTGTCTTCTCTGACCAACTGTGACTCTTCAAAATCTCTTGAGACTATCGTCGACGAATACCAATTGTCCAGTGCGCTCCCACAGACGGGGCCTCCTAGGGGTGCCATCAGCTAAACATTGTAGGCTGTGACCCCTAGAGGAAGCCTTCTGTGGGGCGCCCACCCTCTGGAACCAACTGCCCCTTGAATTGTGCCTGGGCCTGATCTCCACTCCTTCCTTGACCTCAAAACATGGTTATTTTACAATCGGCCTGGACTGACAGGGGATCGGGGTTTTAATTTGAATGTTTATTTGACGCTAATTTAATATTTTTAAAATTATTTTAACTTTTGTATTGCCTGTTTTTATGCGTCCTGAGTCCCGGGAGAGGCTATAAGTCAAATAAACTGAAACTAAACTGAAACTGGTTAGTTCAGCATTGTCTGAATGGGATGGCTTTCTAAAGGCTAAATCCTATGATGAATGGTTGAGAGAGCTAGATATACCCAGCCTATGGAAAAGAAGGATTGGAGAAACATCATAACAGTTTTCCAATACTTGTCAATGCTGTCACAGACAAGAGGAGATTGACTTCACCGTTCTACCTGCGAGCAAGACAAGTAATGGGTGGAGCAATGGTTAAATTTTATGACAATGAGAATTAATAATCAATGGAATAGCAAGCTCATGGAGTTGTTAGTGTTATGTATGCAGGTTTGAATGTCATTGGTTAAGTTTGAACTGTTCTTGTAAAATGTCAGAAATGATTGGTTTAAAAGTGCGGAAAACCCTGCACTCTGATTGGCTGGCAACTCGGCTGCTGGCTATAAGTAGCAGCCACAGACCAGCCAAATCGGGTCTGTTATGAGCTGTAGTCACTAATAAACTCTTCACTGAAGCACTCGCGTCTGACTCTTCATGCAAATCTAACAGTTAGTGCTCCATCAGAGGGAGTTTTTAAAGAAAAATGGACAACCATTGGACTGGGATGGTATAATGTCTCCTGCCTTGAGCAGGGATTGGACTAGATCGCTGGTCACGCCACGCCTGGTTTAGCAAAGGGGAAAATGTCCCAATACATCATGTGACAATGTGGTGATAATGTGATTTTGACACCTCAGGCTAGAGGATTGGTTATTAGACACCTCTAGACCATTTATTAGTTTATTTGGATCAATATTTTCATTTTTATTCCAAATAAAATAAGAAATTTATAATGCATGAATAAATAAATAAGCAGTTTATAATAAATGAACTACTAGGTGGAGAACAATTATATTTACACATGAATGACCAAGGAGCCATAGGTTCAGATCATTTCACTGAATAAAATCTAAGTTGCAGCCTTCTACATACGGGCCAAACAAAAAGGAGCCAGCTTTGGCAAGACCAATATTGCTTCCTATATGTAAATGCATATGTATACATTTGGGGCAAAGCAAAACAAACAGTGAAGGAGATTTCCAGATCATTAGGCAAATGAAAGTGTACTAACAGTATAGAACAATTTCAAAGAAGATAACTGTTTATTTCCCTCTGTCTTCATTGTGAAACAGATGGTGAACAGATACCTAGAACTTTCCAAGAGTAATAACTGAATAATTCAGTCAACTAAAAATTAAAAATTAACTAAATGATATTCCCACCTAGGATTTATCAATGTAGTAAAAAAATCAAACTATTATTTCCAGATTTAAAATGTGAGGCTTGGGTTTAGTTGTGAGGTCATTCAGGTCCTCAAAGAATGAATGGAAATCACAAAGTCCGTGCATTCTTCCTAGCTTATATTTCTAATTTTGCTGGAAATAATTCTTGCTATCCATCCAGACATTCTTACTTCTTTTTAGGGTAGCTTTTGAGGGTAGCTCACCCTCAACTTACTACTGTAATCAGAACTGGAATTTCAGTTGCTAAGCAATGCCGTCATCAATGGGAGTCATCACACCAAATTTTATAACCATTTTTACTGTGACGGTTAAGCAAACTACACAGTCATTAAGTGAATCACGTGGACATTAAGTAAATCTGGCTTTCCCATTGATTTTGCTTGTTGGAAGCTGTCTGGGAAAGTCATAAATCAGAATCATGTGACTGCAGGATGCTGCAACCATCATACAATCATGGAACACCCAGGTGGTGCAATGGTTCTAACTTCAAGGATGGATTGTAAATCACTTTTTTTTCAATCTTAACTTCAATCCATCCTTAACGAAATGGCCGTAAGTCAAGGACCACCCATAATGGTCAAAATGATTTTAAAAGCTTAGCTATTTTAAGGAATGCTTAGAATGGTCTGGAATTGCCTCACATTATATGTTTACCACAAACCCTCTAGGACAGGGGTGTCAAACTGGAGTTCTTTGAGGGTCAGATCAGCATTGTAGTTCTCCTCCGTGGGCTGGCTGGTGGGGATGAACCAACTCCTCCTGCAGCACCCTGTTGGCCAAAGCGGGCAGAAGGGTCTCACCAGGCCCCCATATGGCCGTTTTCAGCCCCCATCCTGCAGCACTTTGGTGGCGAAAATGGGTGTGAACCCCATTTTGGCCGGCAGAAGCACTGCAGGCCAGTCCTTTGATATGTCCAGGCCAGCCCTGCGGGCCAAATCTAAACAATCCACTCTGGCCTGTGGGCTTTGAATTTGACACCCCTGCTCTAGTGGTGGGATTCAAATTTTTTTACTACCGGTTCTGTGGGTGTGGCTTGGTGGGCGTGGCAGGGGAAGGATACTGTAAAATCTCCAGTCAGAGGTGGCATTTGCGGTTCTCGAACTACTCAAAATTTCTGCTACCGGTTCTCCAGAACTGGTCAGAACCTGCTGAATGCCACCTCTGCCTTGCTCTAGGATTTACATCTTAATATAGGAGTTCCCTCACTTAAACAGTAAATCAAGGCCTTCTCTCATTACTGACTCAGAAAACAACCGATAGATAAGAAAGAAAAATATGTAGAATCACGGAATGTTAATTTATTCTCTTGAATAAAGCTTATAGATGCTACATTGTAGGTATTTTGCAATTGCTTGGGTGAAGTAAAGCACTTTGTAGTTACTAACAGGTCATGCAAACAGGATGGGACAGATATTTAGCACAAAGGACCATAATTCACACTTAATTTCAGTGTATTGAGATTCTTCCATCTCTTGTACAATAGCTGACTCATGTTAGAAGCACTATTTCTGTCAGAAGCATTATTTCTGGGACTTTAATTGCAGCAACATGAATGTTTTTAAAAAATGGTGTTTATTTGTAAGCTCTGTTTGATCATTACCAATGCTGAAATATTTCATCTTGTTGATTGTATTCTATACCGGATCTGAATACTGATTAAACTGTCTGCTGCATCCCTTCATGTTGAACTATCTAATGAGTACTAATGACTAAGTTCTGATCCCATACTAGCAAAATGCCTGTCAGTATGATTCACACTGTGTTCATGGGGAAACCAGATGCATAGACTGCGAAGACTTTGTTTTGGGCTGCCAATTATAGACACAGCCAGCTTCATATAATGAACTCAAGATATTTGCTGCAGTCGTAAATCTTTCAGTAAAGAAACACAAAACACACTCCAAAGTAAAAATGTAGAAAGCGGGCATAATAGCTTACTTTGGTGAGAGGCCTGAGAGACTAATCTCATATTCAAGAAGATTGGGAGATTACATAGGCAATAGGTGAGATAGATAGATATAGATAGATAGATAGATAGATAGATAGATAGATAGATAGATGATGAATGGAGAGAGATGTGTTTTCTATATATAGTAGATAGGTAGATAATATAGATTAATTTAGGATAGGTTAGATCAGATTAGACTGGATTAGATTAGATTAAATTGACAGATTTATATATACTATATATATAGTAGGTAGATAGGCAGGTAGTTAAGTAAATAGACAGAGAGACAGACAAAAGGATATATATAGTAGATAGGTAGGATAGATAGATAGATAGATGTATATAGTAGGATAGGATTAGATAGATTAGACTGGAATTAGATGATTAAATTGACAGATTATATACTATATATAGTAGGTAGATAGGCAGTAGTTAAGTAAATAGACAGACAGAGGAACAGGCAAAAATGGAGGATGTAGATAGGTAGATAGGTAGGTAGATAGATAGATAGATAGAGATAGATATAAAGATATAGATATAGATAGATAGATAGATAGATAGATAATATAGATAGATAGATAGATAGATGATAGAATGAATAGATAAGCAGGGAGAGAGAGTGTGTTTTCTATATATAGTAGATAGGTAGATAATATAGATTAATTTAGGATAGGTTAGATCAGATTAGACTGGATTAGATTAGATTAAATTGACAGATTTATATATACTATATATATAGTAGGTAGATAGGCAGGTAGTTAAGTAAATAGACAGACAGAGAGACAGACAAAAGGATGGATGTAGATAGGTAGATAGGTAGGTAGATAGATAGATAGATAGATAGATAGATAGATAGATAGATAGATAGATGATACATAGAGATATATGTATAGTCCAAGGTTGCAAATAATCCATCCACAACATACAGAGAGCCACAGGTGGAATATTCATTTTGAACATGTTTTGCCACAAGGGTCATCTCTTTTACCTAGCCCTGTTTATCTCTTTGATTAACTGATTCTTCTTTCTTTCTTTCTTTCTTTCTTTCTTTCTTTCTTTCTTTCTTTCTTTCTCTCTCTCTCTCTCTCTCTCTCTCTCTCTCTCTCTCTCTCTCTCTCAGAGCTTGACTTCCTTTGCTCTTCTTAATTTGCAACATGTGGCTGGGTTTAGGGCCTTGCCTACCTCAAGTTCTAGGTCAGTTACTCATCCTGCATCTTAGTCCCCTCAGATGGCCAAGTTCTCCAGCAACTTCCTGTAGGCAGGCTGAAGCTCAGACTAACCAAGTTTTTTTCATTTCTAAATCTGAAGGCTCAGACTGATCCTTAACAGACACCCCCATTGTAACATTTTCTGATTATAAAGCTGAAATAAAAAAAAGAGTGGGAGGAAAGCTATTCATTCTTTTCTTTTCTCAGGAAAAAAATGCCTTAGAAGCAGTGGTAATTCTCTAGAATAGCCTAGTTTTTGCACACATAAGTGTCAATTTGAATTACCAAGTTCAGGGCAGGCTAACTTTTATGTAATCAAGTAGAAAACTTTTCTTTAAAAGAAAAAAGGACTTGGAGGCTGAAAGGAAAATGGCTGACAGGGCCAAATAATTTCTGGCCCTTTAAAAATGGTTATTGGGGGATAAACTATAAAGCAGATGTATTAAAACCAGTCTGAGTTGCTGGTTTCTTGCTCTGAGCCATATAGCACCGCCAACTTCACAAAGGAAAGATGCTGTTGTGAGAGAACACAGAAAAATTATGAACAATCCACTCCTACCTCTGCATGCTGACCTTCCTCATTTATCATCCGAAGACTCAAATCCAGGAAACCTCTAATAGTACTTGCACAACATCTGCCCAACAGCTTTAACATTGACTCGATGGAAAGCCAAATGTGTTGCTGAAGGCCCAGTCTTAGAAAGACATAAATGACCCCACAAAAAGGTGCCAGGCTTTGAACTACCACATCAGCCATGGATACTCTTGAAGAGGATTCACACCTCATAAGGCATCTGTTGGGACTCTCTATAAATGGGGCATAGTATCCTTCCCTCAGTATGAGCTGGCGTCCCGCATCAAACTGTGGATCACACTGTGACCAGCTGTAAGCTGAGGTCAAAATTCCCGCCTGGTGTCTGATTTTTTTTAAATATCAATATGCTGTGCCTCAATGGTTAAATGGCCTAGACATTGGTATTTCAACATAAATCTTTTTAAACATGTATATTTGATTGGGTTCTACTAATCTAGATCAGTGGTCACCAACCAGTGGGCCGAGGATCACTGGTGGTCCGCAACAAAATTTTGGTGGTCCACAGAGAAATGTCCCCCCCAAAGCACTCCCCCAAAGCAATTAATCCAGGCTGCATGGGAACACAAAGGTGCGCCACCCACGTGGCCCACCCACCTTTGGCCAAACGCAAACCTTACCTTGAGTAGAGCCACCGGTGGGGAAGGGAAATCCACCCCGGGGTGGCTTGCTAACATTGGTGGGAAAGTCAGTCCCATATTCCAGAGCTGCAGGTCACAAGACTGGCCCTTTGGTCTTCCAGGAGCAGCTCCTCCAGGCCATGGCAGTCCAGTGCAACTGGGCGGAGGAGCAACTGCTCCTCCTGTGACTACTGCAGTCCTGTGACTACTGCAGCTCTGGAATATGGGACCCACTTTCCCACCAACATCAGCAAGCCACTGTCAGTCAAAATTCATATTAGTAGTCCCCGGGATTTAAAATTATGAATTTGGTGGTCCCTGAGGTCCAAAAGGTTGGTGACTCCTGATCTAGATGAAATGTTAATATATATTGCTAGTCCATGAATGACAGGGATATCAAACTTGCGGGCTGTGGGCTGGATGTGTCATGCACTGGCCACACCCACCCCAGTGGTAGGATCCAAAAGTTCCCATCACTGGTTCTGTGGGCATGGTTTGGGCGTGGCTACAGGGGTGGGACCGCACGATTGTGCATGCGCATGCACCAAATGCACACCTTGTGCATGTGTTAAAACAGTAAAAACTAAGCTACTGTGCCTCTCAGCTGTTTAGTGCAGCCATCTGCTCTGCCACGCCAAATAGCTGAGAGGTTAAAAAGGACTTAGGAGCAGGGACGGGCGGGTGGCCCAACTGCAGAGCGTCGGAGAGGCTCGGAGAGAACCAGTTCTCTGCCAACTGATCTTCGGCGCTACCAGTACACTAGAACCGGGCTGAACCGGTAGAATACCACCACTGGCCCACCCCCATTTTAATGAAGGGGGGAAAAGTCATGATATGTTATGTGATGACAATGTCACACTGTGACCTTGATACCCCAATGTACAATATGCCATATGCTAAATAAATAAATAAATGGGGGGATAAATAGAGTTGGCAGAGTTTGAAAGGGAAAACTGGTTTAGTCATGATGAAAGAAGGAAGATAAGAATCGATGAGTGTTCCCAGTTATAAGAAAGCTCCCCCTGAACCTCCACGGAGCTAATCTCTCCAATTACAAAACAGAAGTTTTATGAATTGACGTTTAGAACTTCTAAGCAGTGTCAAAAGGACATTTTAATCCAAGGGGAAGTATTTTTTTTCTTTTTGGCAGAAACACTATCAAAGCCCCACGTGGAAACCTCCTTCAGTCTGAGAATTCGGCTTTTTCAAACCCGCCGAGCATCAAGGTCCAAGAAATCCTATCTCTCGCAGCCTGAGTTCTGCTTGTTTTTATAATATGGCGATGACACGCTGTTTGCCTTTCCCACGGGGTGTTTGTATGGATCTCCACAGAGTGAAATAATACAGGAGAAACACTTTGAAAATTCAAGGGCATTGCAAGAACCAAGGCCCCATGAATGGTGAAATATGAGCTACTTAGGCAATATTGAGGCTGGGGTACAAAAATGCAATGAAATTGGGAGAACTTTTCCTAATAGTGAAAGCTCTACCTTTCTGCTGACATCTACATATAGTTCTTGACTTACAACCATTCTTTCGAAGTTACAACAGCATTGAAAAAAAGTGACATGACTGTTTTTCACACTTACCATCATTGCAGCATCCCCGTGGACACATGATCAAAATTGGGACATTTGGCAACTAGAATGTAGTTGCTGTCATGCCCCAACATATAATTTTTATATACTGTTGTTGCTCTCTAGCCCCATCTAGTGGCTGGAGAGGCAAATATCAAGTATATTGTTTGAAGCTGACTGCACCCCATTACCCATCAGCCTGCACTCTTAAAACAAATGCACCCTGAGAAGCCAGACTCCATTTCCTTTAGCATTTGGAGAAGACAGAAACACAACGGAGAATCCATCTTAATCTATGGCACATGGTCATCCAAGGACAAACCCACATCCCACACACAGAGCATTGCTGATGAGATTTAAATTGTTTGTATTTATTAATTGTTATGTTGAGCAGTAACTCAATACTGTTTATCTTGTATTTGGTTCTCATTGTATGTATCCCTATTTTCCCCAATTTCACCATATCCTGTTCTTTCAATAAAGCATCCAGATCTACATACACAGTCTGTTTTATTGAAAGATAGGTGGGTTTAGCTGCATGTCGAGCTGCACGCAGACGAATGTTTAGTGAGGACAGAACAGTCGCAGTGATCATCTTCTGCAACCTTCTGATAAAGTCAACAGGAAGCCAGATTCACTTAACAACCGTGTTACTGACTTAACAACTGCAGTGATTCACTTAACAAGTACAACAAGAAAGATTGTAAAATAGGGCAAAACTCACTTAACAATGCTCTTGCTTAGCAATGAAAATTTTGGGCTCATCTGTGGTTGTAGTTGAAGATTACAAAACCTATAGTGGCTTTTGTAAATTTTTTGCTGTCCAGATCAAATTAGCCTCTACCAGTTGCATTTTCAGGAATCATCTGGTAATGATCTTACAGTAGCACATCAATGCACCCAAGCAGAGTTGAAAAATAAGACTAATAAACAATTCCCAAACTGAACAAATTAAACAGTCCTTAGGAAGAACTTTCCCCATAAGATTTGCAGGAGTAAAAAATGGCAAGTGATATCCTATTGTTTTTTCATGCACAACTTGAAAGTTTTGGCTTCCTAGGCTTAAGAACTACACAGAGCAGTTATCAAGATACATCTGAGACCTTCAGAGGGAATAATTAAAATAGCCCATCACAACATGCAAGGGTGCAGGGCTGAAAGAGCTGGTGAAATAGGATAGACCAGGTTTCAACTTCCAGCAGAGAAGTGAATTTTGGGAGACCCTGAGAATGATAATCAAACCAGAAATGCAAACCTTTTGAGATTTTTTTCCCCTGTACTATTTTTGATGTTTGCATTCTTTGAAGATTGGCAGGCTCATACGTGTATTATTTTAAGCTTTTCCCAACCATTCCTTTTTGTACGGCAAGTCAGAATCTGCTGAGTATAACATTGCTGTCTCGCCTGTAAACCTGGATAGCCATTTCAGTCTGGCCAAGGACCCAGTTTCATCAAAGGTCCTCGCTTGGGAGAGGCTGGGAACCAGTCGGTTCCCACACAACCTGGCATCAGAAGGGGTGTTAATGAGCTGGCAGAAAATGGCCGTCCTAGACTTTCATAGCAGGGACATCTTGGCCTAACTACAAAGAGTTATTAAAGTTTAGAGCAGGGATGTCCAATCTTGGCAATATTAAGACCTATGAATGGCTGGCTGGGGAATTCTGGGAGTTGAAGTCCACAGATCTTAAAGAAAAGTTTAGAGAAAAATCTCCCCTGGTATAGAGGAATTCTGGAAGTTGAAGTCCCCAGGTCTTAAAATTGCCAAGGTTAGATGCAAGAGATTCCACATTTGATTTGATTTGATTTAATGAGATTTCTATGCCCCTATCTCGAAAGACTCAAGGCTTACAATAATAAAAATATAATACAAATACAAATATTAAAAAAACCATTAAATATGAAATCCCACTAAATGAATAAAACTAATAAAAACAATTACTAAAAACCCACCCCAACCATCAGTCCAGGCTGGCAATTTGGAAAAGCCATGTTTTTAGGCCATGACGGAAGGACCGGAGGTCAGGGGCCACCTGGAGCTCCAGGGGCAGCTGATTCCATAGGGTGGGTGCTCCCATAGAGAAGGCCCTACTCCTGGGGGTTGCCAGCCAACATTGCCTGGCCGACGGCACCGCAAGGAGGCCCTGCCAGTGGGAGCGCATGGGACGTTGGGAAGCGTTACTGGCAGCAGGGTCTCCCGCAAATACCCCGGTCCTATGCCATGTAGGGCTTTATAGGTCAACACCAGCACCTTGAATCTTACCTGGAGGATGACTGGTAACCAGTGCAGCTCACGCAGGAGGGGTGTAACATGGGAGTAGGGGCACTCCCATCACAACCTGATAATATTAATATATTATATAAAAATACAGGTAGTCCAGTAGTGGTATGCTACTGGTTCAGCCTGGTTCTGCCAAGCCAGTAGCGCTGATGAGCAGCGAAGACTGAACCAGTTCTCTCTGCCGCTCTGTTGTTGGGCCCACCGCTGGGTTGGGCCCACCGCCTGGGCTCCCATACTCATCTTTATTCCCTGCTTTTCAAGTGCAGCTGCTTTGCGCGGCACAGCAGAATGTTGCCGCAGCTGCCGGCAACCGAGGAGAGTGCAGGCTTGCAGGAGGTGAGTTGGACTGCCTCTGCGCCTGCGCAAACGCCTCTGCACCTGCATAAAATGTGCATTTATGCCAGCACACAGTGTGTGTACAGCGCTAAAGCGCCCACCAAGCCACGCCCACTGAACCGGTGGTAAAAATCTTCGAATCCCACCACTGAGGTAGTCCTCAAGTTACAACAACAAATGAGCCCAAAATTTATTTTGCTAAGTAAGACATTGGTTAAGTGACTTTTTTTTGCCCCATGTTACGACTTTTCCTACCACAGTTGTTAAGTAAAAAACTACAGCTAGTAAAATGGTCGTTACGTGAGTTTGGCTTCCTCATTGACTTTGCTTGTCAGAAGGTTACCAAAGGGGATCAGTTGACCCCGAGATATGGCAAAGGTCATAAATATGGGCCAGTTGCCAAGTGGCCAAATTTTGATCAAGTGACCATGGGGGAAGTTGCAATGGTCATAAGTGTGAAAACTTTTTTTTTACATAAGTCACTTTTTTCCGTGCTGTTGTAACTTTGAACGGTCATTAAATGAGGACCATGTAAATTGAGGACTACCTGCAGTCACGATTCTGGTTCTTTTTTTTTTAAGTTTTTATTTTAAAACAGACATACAAACAAAACATAAAAAACATAAAAACCATCTTCCATATAGACATACAGTGTGTCAGTTGGTTACAGATCCTTTGTGTTATCCTTTCATAGTCATCACTCACAATTTATAAAAAGGTTCTCTCATATTATCAATATAAAACTTTCTTATATATTTATCAATTGGCTCTAAGGACTTCCTGAAAAAGCTGTCTTTTGCCAGCCTTGGAAGACCATGAAAGAAGGAGACAGCCATGACTTGGGAGGTGGGCTGATCCATGACCAGGATCTCCCTCAAAATTTCCGCTACTGGTTCTCCAGAACTGGTCAGAACCCACTGAATACCACCTTTGCTCCTTGCCAATCCAGATTGGGTGTTCAGAATCTACTTGAGCAAGGAAGTCTCTTAGATACTTAAATCCAAGGACAATGGGGCTTCATAACTGAAGAACTGCATTCACTAGCTGAAGTTTCCAAGCATTCTTCAAGGGGCACTACATTATTTATATATTTGGCATATCATACATGGAAGCAATATATATTAACATTTCACCTACATTAGTAAACACAGTAAAATATAAATGTTAAAAAGATCTATGTTCAAATATTAATGCTCAGGCCATCTAAACATTGAAGCACAGCATTGTTTATATTTAAAAATATATCAGATACTGACCAATATATGCCACATGTAGAATGAATTACAAGCATTACATTTGGTAGTATCCTGGAATAAGCTGCTTTCTGAATAAGCAGAAATTTAGTCTTGAAGAGCCTGGAACTATTGAAAAGCCTGGCTCAGCCTAAATTCAGATGTTTTATTTTTATTTTGAATTGTGAGCCACCCAGAGTTGTTCGTTGAGATGGGCAGCTATAGAAATAAATACAAAAATAAATATCTGAACTATTATTTATATTTATTATTATTTATATTCTTAAAATATTATTTATATTTTAAACCCTCACTGGATTGTTTTGAGCTCAATTGCTTTGGGGAGGTTCCTTCCTTCCTTCCTTCCTTCCTTCCTTCCTTCCTTCTTCCTTCTTCCTTCCTCCTCCTCCCTCCTCCTCCCTTCCTCCTTCCTTCCTTCCTCTTCCCTTCTTCTTCCATTCCTCCCTCCCTCCCTCCCAATATGGGATGATTATCGTAGGAAGAAAAGTGGAAAGCTAAATTGGTGATGGGACAATTCCTGATTTGGGAAATTCTAGGGTTTTTTTTTAAATTACATTTATATGCAGCCCTTCTCCCAAGACTCAGGGCGCTTACAATTTTTGGAGCACAACCCAATGCGCTCAGCAATAGCCTTCATTCCATTGTATATGCCTGCTTATTACTAAGCGGCATTTTTACAAAGTCAGCTTATTGCCCCCAACAATCTTGGGTCCTCAATTTACCTACCCCGAGAGGATGGAAGGCTGAGTCAACCTTGAGCCTGGTGGGATTCGAGCCTACAGCAATTGTAGGCAGCTGGAACTTAAGTACAGGCAATTAACAGCCTGAACCACCAAGTATTTATGACTGATGCAATGTTCCAGGGTCACGTGATCACTTTTGCAACTTCCTGACAAGCAAAGACAATGTCAAGCACAGGAAACCAGGAGTAGAATACATGGCCAAAGGAAGTTCAGATGAATATATGGTTTATCGTATGCTAAAGCTCTACAAGAATCTGAACTACAACGGTCCAGGCTTAGGTTGGCAGTAGAAACACTCAATGGAATTCAAGGTGGGCTGACTTAAATCTCAGGGCACAAAGGACCGGGAGGCTCATGACATGTTTGGCCCCTCCTTCGGACTCAGCCTGGTCATCTCTTACAGTCAATGGGGAAGCCAGATTCACTTAACAACCATGTTACTAACTTAACAATTGCAGTGATTCACTTAACAACTGTAATTGTAGACAGCTGGATCTTAAGAGCAGGCATTTAACAGCCTGAGCCACCATTGACGTTGCAAGGGTGGACACCCCTGGGATACAAAGAGAAACCAAAAACGACCCATTTGGGAGACTGTAGTAAATTCTGAACCTGGCTAGGTGGCAGCAATTAGCTGATTTTGGCTGAACTTAAAAATTAATCCCCATGGAACCTGGTTAGTATTTGGATTAAGTCATCTCAGAACAATAAACTAAAGGAGAATTTTTTTTTAAAAAGGTATCTTGGCCGTAAGCCACTGCACTTAGCTTTTGGACCATTGCCAATTACGTAGTTATGTCCCTGGAATCCACTAGTTGAGGTGGATTTGAAGAAGACATCAAATTATAGAAAACTTTGAAAAAGCGCTAGGAAGACACATACCGTATGGCAGGGCTTGTTTCACTATGGATGTCTTTTGAGCCTTCATTGCTTTAGATAGAAACTGATAACTTAAGCATCACTTTGCACTGAGTTTGAGAGGAAGCTCACGGTGACAAGAGTTCTTAAATTAATATCTCCTCAGTCTCTGCACAAATTAATCCTGCTCTGGTTGTTTAGGCTTTTTGGAGCCATACGTTGTCCCATCTTCTTCTTGGTTGCTGGGTAATTCTGCTGCCAGGATTATTTTTCTAAGCAGGAATA
>CM019154.1:39621812-39642712 GCA_009733165.1 Naja naja
GCCTATAAGTCCAAATAAACTGAAACTAAACTGAAACTGGTTAGTTCAGCATTGTCTGAATGGGATGGCTTTCTAAGGCTAAATCCTATGATGAATGGTTGAGAAGAGCTAGATATTTTTTTAAATTTTTTAAAAAATTTTAAAAATATTACATTTATATATGCACTTCCCTTCTCTCTGGAGACTCAGGCTTACAATGGGATGCAACCCAGTGTGCTCAGCAATAGCCTTCATTCCATTGTATATGCCTGCTTATTACTAAGCATTTTTACAAATCAGCTAATTCCCCAACAATCTTGGGTCCTCAATTTACCTACCCGAGGAGGATGGAAGGCTGAGTCAGCACCTTGAGCCTGGTAGGATTCAGCCTACAGCAGTTGTAGGCAGCTGGAACTTAAGTGCAGGCAATTAACAGCCTGAGCCACCATGGAAAAGAAGGATTGGAGAAACATCATAACAGTTTTCCAATACTTGTCGGTGCTGTCACAGACAAGAGGAGATTGACTCGTTCTACAAAACACCAGCGAGCAAGACAAGTAATGGGTGGAGCGTCGTTAAATTTTATGACAATGAGAATTAATAATCAATGGAATAGCTTCGCTCATGGAGTTGTTAGTGTTATGTATGCAGGTTTGAATGTCATTGGTTAAGTTTGAACTGTTCTTGTAAAATGTCAGAAATGATTGGTTTAAAAAGTGCGGAAAACCCTGCACTCTGATTGGCTGGCAACTCTGCTGCTGGCTATAGTAGCAGCCACAGACCAGCCAAATCGGGTCTGTTATGAGCTGTAGTCACTAATAAACTCTTCACTGAAGCACTCCGCGTCTGACTCTTCATGCAAATCTAACAGTTAGTGCTCCATCAGAGGGAGTTTTTTAAAGAAAAAATGGACAACCATTGGACTGGGATGGTATAATGTCTCCTGCCTTGAGCAGGGGATTGGACTAGATGCGCTGGTCACAGCCACGCCTGGTTTAGCAAAGGGGGAAAATGTCCCAATACATCATGTGACAATGCGGTGATAATGTGAGTTTGACACCTCAGGCTAGAGGGATTGGTTATTAGACACCTCTAGACCATTTATTAGTTTATTTGGATCAATATTTTCATTTTTATTCCAAATAAAATAAGAAATTTATAATGCATGAATAAATAAATAAGCAGTTTATAATAAATGAACTACTAGGTGGAGAACAATTATATTTACATGAATGACCAAGGAGCCATAGGTTCAGATCATTTCACTGAATAAAATCTAAGTTGCAGCCTTCTACATACGGGCCAAACAAAAAGGAGCCAGCTTTGGCAAGACCAATATTGCTTCCTATATGTAAATGCATATGTATACATTTGGGGCAAACAAAACAAACAGTGAAGGAGATTTCCAGATCATTAGGCAAATGAAAGTGTACTAACAGTATAGAACAATTTCAAAGAAGATAACTGTTTATTTCCCTCTGTCTTCATTGTGAAACAGGTGGTGAACAGATACCTAGAACTTTCCAAGAGTAATAACTGAATAATTCAGTCAACTAAAAATTAAAAATTAACTAAATGATATTCCCACCTAGGATTTATCAATGTAGTAAAAAAAGAATCAAACTATTATTTCCAGATTTAAAATGTGAGGCTTGGGTTTAGTTGTGAGGTCATTCAGGTCCTCAAAGAATGAATGGAAATCACAAAGTCCGTGCATTCTTCCCTAGCTTATATTTCTAATTTTGCTGGAAATAATTCTTGCTATCCATCCAGACATTCTTACTTCTTTTTAAGGGTAGCTTTTGAGGGTAGCTCACCCTCAACTTACTACTGTAATCAGAACTGGAATTTCAGTTGCTAAGCAATGCCGTCATCAATGGAGTCATCACACCAAATTTTATAACCATTTTACTGTGACGGTTAAGCAAACTACACAGTCATTAAGTGAATCACGTGGACATTAAGTAAATCTGGCTTTCCCCATTGATTTTGCTTGTTGGAAGCTGTCTGGGAAAGTCATAAATCAGAATCATGTGACTGCAGGATGCTGCAACCATCATACAATCATGGAACACCCAGGTGGTGCAATGGTTCTAACTTCAAGGATGGATTGTAAATCACTTTTTTTTCAATCTTAACTTCAATCCATCCTTAACGAAATGGCCGTAAGTCAAGGACCACCCATAATGGTCAAAATGATTTTAAAAAGCTTAGCTATTTTAAGGAATGCTTAGAATGGTCTGGAATTGCCTCACATTATATGTTTACCACAAACCCTCTAGGACAGGGGTGTCAAACTGGAGTTCTTTGAGGGTCAGATCAGCATTGTAGTTCTCCTCCGTGGGCTGGCTGGTGGGGGATGAACCAACTCCTCCTGCAGCACCCTGTTGGCCAAAGCAGCAGAAGGGTCTCACCAGGCCCCCATATGGCCCTTTTCAGCCCCCGGCATCCTGCAGCACTTTGGTGGCGAAAATGGGTCATGAACCCCATTTTGGCGGCAGAAGCACTGCAGGCCAGTCCTTTGATATTTCCAGGCCAGCCCTGCATCAAATCTAAACAATCCACTCTGGCCTGTGGGCTTTGAATTTGACACCCTGCTCTAGTGGTGGGATTCAAATTTTTACTACTGGTTCTGTGGGTGGCTTGTGGGCGTGGCAGGGGAAGGATACTGTAAAATCTCCAGTCAGAGGTGGCATTTGCGGTTCTCGAACTACTCAAAATTTCTGCTACGGTTCTGCAGAACTGGTCAGAACCTGCTGAATGCCACCTCTGCCCTGCTCTAGGATTTACATCTTAATATAGGAGTTCCCTCACTTAAACAGTAAATCAAGGCCTCTCATTACTGACTCAGAAAACAACCGATGGATAAGAAAGAAAAATATGTAGAATCACGGAATGTTAATTTATTCTCTTGAATAAAGCTTATAGATGCTACATTGTAGGTATTTTGCAATTGCTTGGGTGAAGTAAAGCACTTTGTAGTTACTAACAGGTCATGCAAACAGGATGGGGCAGATATTTAGCACAAAGGACCATAATTCACACTTAATTTCAGTGTATTGAGATTCTTCCATCTCTTGTACAATAGCTGACTCATGTTAGAAGCACTATTTCTGTCAGAAGCATTATTTCTGGGACTTTAATTGCAGCAACATGAATGTTTTTAAAAAATGGTGTTTATTTGTAAGCTCTGTTTGATCATTACCAATGCTGAAATATTTCATCTTGTTGATTGTATTCTATACCGGATCTGAATACTGATTAAACTGTCTGCTGCATCCCTTCATGTTGAACTATCTAATGAGTACTAATGACTAAGTTCTGATCCCATACTAGCAAAATGCCTGTCAGTATGATTCACACTGTGTTCATGGGGAAACCAGATGCATAGACTGCGAAGACTTTGTTTTGGGCTGCCAATTATAGACACAGCCAGCTTCATATAATGAACTCAAGATATTTGCTGCAGTCGTAAATCTTTCAGTAAAGAAACACAAAACACACTCCAAAGTAAAAATGTAGAAAGCGGGCATAATAGCTTACTTTGGTGAGAGGCCTGAGAGACTAATCTCATATTCAAGAAGATTGGGAGATTACATAGGCAATAGGTGAGATAGATAGATAGATAGATAGATAGATAGATAGATAGATAGATAGATAAGCAGGGAGAGAGAGTGTGTTTTCTATATATAGTAGATAGGTAGATAATATAGATTAATTTAGGATAGGTTAGATCAGATTAGACTGGATTAGATTAGATTAAATTGACAGATTTATATATACTATATATATAGTAGGTAGATAGGCAGGTAGTTAAGTAAATAGACAGACAGAGAGACAGACAAAAGGATGTATGTAGATAGGTAGATAGGTAGATAGATAGATAGAATGATGAGTAGATAGATGAATGAATGAATGGAAGATAAGCAGGAGAGAGTGTGTTTTCTATATATAGTAGATAGGTAGATAATATAGATTAGGATAGAGTTAGATCAGATTAGACTGGATTAGAGTGAATTAAATTGACAGATTTATATATACTATATATATAGTAGGTGAATGAAGCAGGTAGTTAAGTAAATAGACAGACAGAGAGACAGATAAAAGGATAGATGATGATAGATAGAAGTAGGTAGATGATAAATGAATGGAATGAATAGAATGGTATATCTATCTATCTATCTATCTATCTATCTAGATGGAAGGAGAATAGATAGATGATGAGATATTAGATGATAGATGATAGATGATAGATAGAATGATAGAGATGAATAGATAGATAGATAGATAGAGATGGAATATAAAGATATGATATATAGATAGATGATAGATATAGATAGATAGATGATAGATGGAGAAAGTAGATAGATAGATAGATGAATAGCAGGGGAGAGAGTAGTTTTCTATATATGAGTAGATGGGTAGATGGTAGTGAATAGATAGATGAATGGATGAATGGATAGATAGATAGATATCTATCTATCTATCTATCTATCTATCTATCTAGATAGATAGATGGATAGATGATAGATGATGAATATAGATGATAGATGATAGATAGATGATAGATGATAGATAGATAGATGAAGAAGATAGATATAAAGATAGATATGAATGATGAATGGAGATATGATGAATGAATAGATAGATGAGATAGATAGATGAATGAATGAGCAGGGAGAGAGTGTGTTTTCTATATATAGTAGATAAGGTAGATAATATAGATTAATTTAGGATAGGTTAGATCAGATTAGACTGGATTAGATTAGATTAAATTGACAGATTTATATATACTATATATATAGTAGGTAGATAGGCAGGTAGTTAAGTAAATAGACAGACAGAGAGACAGACAAAAGGATGGATGTAGATAGGTAGATAGGTAGGTAGAATAGATAGATAGATAGATAGATGGAGATGAATAGATAGATAGATAGATGACATAGAGATATATGTATAGTCCAAGGTTGCAAATAATCCATCCACAACATACAGAGAGCCACAGGTGGAATATTCATTTTGAACATGTTTTTGCCACAAGGGTCATCTCTTTTACCTAGCCCTGTTTATCTCTTTGATTAACTGATTCTTCTTTCTTTCTTTCTTTCTCTCTTTCTTTCTTTCTTTCTTTCTTTCTTTCTTTCTCTCTCTCTCTCTCTCTCTCTCTCTCTCTCTCTCTCTCTCAGAGCTTGACTTCCTTTGCTCTTCTTAATTTGCAACATGTGGCTGGGTTTAGGGCCTTGCCTACCTCAAGTTCTAGGTCAGTTACTCATCCTGCATCTTAGTCCCCTCAGATGGCCAAGTTCTCCAGCAACTTCCTGTAGGCAGGCTGACTCAGACTAACCAAGTTTTTCATTTCTAAATCTGAAGGCTCAGACTGATCCTTAACAGACACCCCCATTGAAACATTTTCTGATTATAAAGCTGAAATAAAAAAAAGAGTGGGAGGAAAGCTATTCATTCTTTTCTTTTCTCAGGAAAAAAATGCCTTAGAAGCAGTGGTAATTCTCTAGAATAGCCTAGCTTTTGCACACATAAGTGTCAATTTGAATTACCAAGTTCAGGGCAGGCTAACTTTTATGTAATCAAGTAGAAAACTTTTCTTTAAAAGAAAAAAGGACTTGGAGGCTGAAAGGAAAATGGCTGACAGGGCCAAATAATTTCTGGCCCTTTTAAAAATGGTTATTGGGGGGGGGGGATAAACTATAAAGCAGATGTATTAAAACCAGTCTGAGTTGCTGGTTTCTTGCTCTGAGCCATATAGCACCGCCAACTTCACAAAGGAAAGATGCTGTTGTGAGAGAACACAGAAAAATTATGAACAATCCACTCCTACCTCTGCATGCTGACCTTCCTCATTTATCATCCGGAAGACTCAAATCCAGGAAACCTCTAATAGTACTTGCACAACATCTGCCCAACAGCTTTAACATTGACTCCCGATGGAAAGCCAAATGTGTTGCTGAAGGCCCAGTCTTAGAAAGACATAAATGACCCCACAAAAAACGGTGCCAGGCTTTGAACTACCACATCAGCCATGGATACTCTTGAAGAGGATTCACACCTCATAAGGCATCTGTTGGGACTCTCTATAAATGGGGCATAGTATCCTTCCCTCAGTATGAGCGCAGCGTCCCGCATCAAACTGTGGATCACACTGTGACCAGCTGTAAGCTGAGGTCAAAATTCCGCCTGGTGTCTGATTTTTAAATATCAATATGCTGTGCATCAATGGTTAAATGGCCTAGACATTGGTATTTCAACATAAATCTTTTTAAACATGTATATTTGATTGGGTTCTACTAATCTAGATCAGTGGTCACCAACCAGTGGGCGAGGATCACTGGTGGTCCAACAAAATTTTGGTGGTCCACAGAGAAATGTCCCCCAAGCACTCCCCAAAGCAATTAATCCAGGCTGCGTGGGAACACAAAGCTCGCCACCCGTGGCCCACCCACCTTTGGCCAAGCGCATAAACCTTACCTTGAGTAGAGCCACGGTGGGGAAGAAATCCACCCGGGGTGGCTTGCTAACATTGGTGGGAAAGTCAGTCCCATATTCCAGAGCTGCAGTAGTCACAAGACTGGCCCTTTGGTCTTCCTGGAGCAGCTCCTCCAGTCCATGGCAGTCCAGTGCAACTGGGGGAGGCTGCCTGCTCCTCCTGTGACTACTGCAGCTCTGGAATATGGGACCCACTTTCCCACCAACATCAACGCCACTGTCAGTCAAAATTCATATTAGTAGTCCCGAGTTTAAAATTATGAATTTGGTGGTCCCTGAGGTCCAAAAGGTTGGTGACTCCTGATCTAGATGAAATGTTAATATATATTGCTAGTCCATGAATGACAGGGTATCAAACTTCGGGCTGTGGGCTGGATGTGTCATGCACTGGCCACACCACCCCAGTGGTAGGATCAAAAGTTCCCATCACTGGTTCTGTGGGCTGGTTTGAAGTGGCTACAGGGGTGGGACATACGATTGTGCATCGCATGCACCAAATGCACACCTTGTGCATGTGTTAAAACAGTAAAAACTAAGCTACTGTGCCTCTCAGCTGTTTAGTGCAGCCATCTGCTCTGCGCCAAATAGCTGAGAGGTTAAGACTTAGGAGCAGGGGCCGAGGCGGGTGGCCCAACTGCAGAGCGTCGGAGAGGCTCGGAGAGAACCAGTTCTCTGCCAACTGATCTTGGTGCTACCAGTACACTAGAACCGGGCTGAACGGTAGAATACCACCACTGGCCCACCCCATTTTAATGAAGGGGGGAAAAGTCATGATATGTTATGTGATGACAATGTCACACTGTGACCTTGATACCCCAATGTACAATATGCCATATGCTAAATAAATAAATAAATGGGGGGATAAATAGAGTTGGCAGAGTTTGAAAGGGAAAACTGGTTTAGTCATGATGAAAGAAGGAAGATAAGAATCGATGAGTGTTCCCAGTTATAAGAAAGCTCCCCTGAACCTCCACGGAGCTAATCTCTCCAATTACAAAACAGAAGTTTTATGAATTGACGTTTAGAACTTCTAAGCAGTGTCAAAAGGACATTTTAATCCAAGGGAAGTTTTTTCTTTTTGGCAGAAACACTATCAAAGCCCCACGTGGAAACCTCCTTCAGTCTGAGAATTTGGCTTTTCAAACCCGCCGAGCATCAAGGTCCAAGAAATCCTATCTCTCAGCAGCCTGAGTTCTGCTTGTTTTTATAATATGGCGATGACACGCTGTTTGCCTTTCCCACAGGGTGTTTGTATGGATCTCCACAGAGTGAAATAATACAGGAGAAACACTTTGAAAATTCAAGGGCATTGCAAGAACCAAGGCCCCATGAATGGTGAAATATGAGCTACTTAGGCAATATTGAGGCTGGGGTACAAAAATGCAATGAAATTGGGAGAACTTTTCCTAATAGTGAAAGCTCTACCTTTCTGCTGACATCTACATATAGTTCTTGACTTACAACCATTCTTTCGAAGTTACAACAGCATTGAAAAAAAGTGACATGACTGTTTTTCACACTTACCATCATTGCAGCATCCCGTGGACACATGATCAAAATTGGGACATTTGGCAACTAGAATGTAGTTGCTGTCATGCCTAACATATAATTTTTATATACTGTTGTTGCTCTCTAGCCCCATCTAATGGCTGGAGAGGCAAATATCAAGTATATTGTTTGAAGCTGACTGCACCCCATTACCCATCAGCCTGCACTCTTAAAACAAATGCACCTGAGAAGCCAGACTCCATTTCCTTTAGCATTTGGAAGACAGAAACACAACGGAGAATCCATCTTAATCTATGGCACATGGTCATCCAAGGACAAACCCACATCCCACACACAGAGCATTGCTGATGAGATTTAAATTGTTTGTATTTGTTAATTGTTATGTTGAGCAGTAACTCAATACTGTTTATCTTGTATTTGGTTCTCATTGTATGTATCCCTATTTTCCCCAATTTCACCATATCCTGTTCTTTCAATAAAGCATCCAGATCTACATACACAGTCTGTTTTATTGAAAGATAGGTGGGTTTAGCTGCATGTCGAGCTGCATGCAGACGAATGTTTAGTGAGGACAGAACAGTTGCAGTGTCCCAGGGTTAATGTGATCATCTTCTGCAACCTTCTGATAAAGTCAACAGGAAGCCAGATTCACTTAACAACCGTGTTGCTGACTTAACAACTGCAGTGATTCACTTAATGAGTACAACAAGAAAGATTGTAAAATAGGGCAAAACTCACTTAACAATGCTCTTGCTTAGCAATGAAAATTTTGGGCTCATCTGTGGTTGTAATTGAAGATTACAAAACCTATAGTGGCTTTTGTAAATTTTTTGCTGTCCAGATCAAATTAGCCTCTACCAGTTG
This sequence comes from Naja naja, assembly GCA_009733165.1. Classification (NCBI taxonomy): domain Eukaryota; kingdom Metazoa; phylum Chordata; class Lepidosauria; order Squamata; family Elapidae; genus Naja; species Naja naja. The sequence goes on from CM019154.1 coordinate 39,630,666, forward strand.
CATTTTCAGGAATCATCTGGTAATGAACTTACAGTAGCACATCAATGCACCCAAGCAGAGTTGAAAAATAAGACTAATAAACAATTCCCAAACTGAACAAATTAAACAGTCCTTAGGAAGAACTTTCCCCATAAGATTTGCAGGAGTAAAAAATGGCAAGTGATATCCTATTGTTTTTTCATGCACAACTTAAAAGTTTTGGCTTCCTAGGCTTAAGAACTACACAGAGCAGTTATCAAGATACATCTGAGACCTTTAGAGGGAATAATTAAAATAGCCCATCACAACACGCAAGGGTGCAGGGCTGAAAGAGCTGGTGAAATAGGATAGACCAGGTTTCAACTTCCAGCAGAGAAGTGAATTTTGGGAGACCCTGAGAATGATAATCAAACCAGAAATGCAAACCTTTTGAGATTTTTTTCCCCCTGTACTATTTTTGATGTTTGCATTCTTTGAAGATTGGCAGGCTCATACGTGTATTATTTTAAGCTTTTCCCAACCATTCCTTTTTGTACGGCAAGTCAGAATCTGCTGAGTATAACATTGCTGTCTCCTGTAAACCTGGATAGCCATTTCAGTCTGGCCAAGGACCCAGTTTCATCAAAGGTCCTCGCTTGGGAGAGGCTGGGAACCAGTCGGTTCCCACACAACCTGGCATCAGAAGGGGTGTTAATGAGCTGGCAGAAAATGGCCGTCCTAGACTTTCATAGCAGGGACATCTTGGCCTAACTACAAAGAGTTATTAAAGTTTAGAGCAGGGATGTCCAATCTTGGCAATATTAAGACCTATGAATGGCTGGCTGGGGAATTCTGGGAGTTGAAGTCCACAGATCTTAAAGAAAAGTTTAGAGAAAAATCTCCCCTGGTATAGAGGAATTCTGGAAGTTGAAGTCCCCAGGTCTTAAAATTGCCAAGGTTAGATGCAAGAGATTCCACATTTGATTTGATTTGATTTAATGAGATTTCTATGCCGCCCTATCTCTCGAAAGACTCAAGGCGGCTTACAATAATAAAAATATAATACAAATACAAATATTAAAAAAACCATTAAATATGAAATCCCACTAAATGAATAAAACTAATAAAAACAATGACTAAAAACCCACCCCAACCATCAGTCCAGGCTGGCAATTTGGAAAAGCCATGTTTTTAGGCCATGACGGAAGGACCGGAGGTCAGGGGCCACCTGGAGCTCCAGGGGCAGCTGATTCCATAGGGTGGGTGCTCCCATAGAAGGCCCTACTCCTGGGGTTGCCAGCCAACATTGCCTGGCCGACGGCACAAAGGAGGCCCTGCCAGTGGGGCATGGGGCGTTGGGAAGGCGTTACTGGCAGCAGGGTCTCCCCAAATAGGTCCTATGCCATGTAGGGCTTTATAGGTCAACACCAGCACCTTGAATCTCACCTGGAGGATGACTGGTAACCAGTGCAGCTCACGCAGGAGGGGTGTAACATGGGAGTATAGGGGCACTCCCATCACAACCTGATAATATTAATATATTATATAAAAATACAGGTAGTCCAGTAGTGGTATGCTACAGGTTCAGCCTGGTTCTGCCGAGCCAGTAGCGCTGATGAGCAGCGAAGACTGAACCAGTTCTCTCTGCCAGCTCTGTTGTTGGGCCCACCGCCTGGGCTCCCATACTCATCTTTATTCCCTGCTTTTCAAGTGCAGCTGCTTTGCGCGGCACAGCAGAATGCCGCGCGGCAGCTGCCGAAGCAACCGGGAGAGTGCAGGCTTGCAGGAGGTGAGTTGGACTGCCTCTGCGCCTGCGCAAACGCCTCTGCACCTGCATAAAATGTGCATTTGGCATGCGCGCACACACAAAGTGTGTGCATGTCGCGTTAGCGCCCACCAACCACGCCACTGAACCGGTGGTAAAAATCTTCGAATCCCACCACTGAGGTAGTCCTCAAGTTACAACAACAAATGAGCCCAAAATTTATTTTGCTAAGTAAGACATTGGTTAAGTGACTTTTTTTTGGCCCATGTTACGACTTTTCCTACCACAGTTGTTAAGTAAAAACTACAGCTAGTAAAATGGTCGTTCGTGAGTTTGGCTTCCTCATTGACTTTGCTTGTCAGAAGGTTACCAAAGGGGATCAGTTGACCCCGAGATATGGCAAACGTCATAAATATGGGCCAGTTGCCAAGTGCCAAGTGTGGCCATTTTTTTTACATAAGTCACTTTTTTCCGTGCTGTTGTAACTTTGAACGGTCATTAAATGAGGACCATGTAAATTGAGGACTACCTGCAGTCACGATTCTGGTTCTTTTTTTTTAAGTTTTTATTTTAAAACAGACATACAAACAAAACATAAAAAACATAAAAACCATCTTCCATATAGACATACAGTGTGTCAGTTGGTTACAGATCCTTTGTGTTATCCTTTCATAGTCATCACTCACAATTTATAAAAAAAGGTTCTCATATTATCAATATAAAACTTTCTTATATATTTATCAATTGGCTCTTAAGGACTTCCTGAAAAAGCCAAGTCTTTGCCAGCCTTGGAAGACCATGAAAGAAGGAGACAGCCATGACTTGGGAGGTGGGCTGATCCAATGACCAGGATCTCCCAAGGAGAACATCCATCATATGTCGTCTCACTGCCCCATTCCAGGAGAGGATATTTGATAGATACTCCTTGGCAGTGGTGGGATTCAAATTTTTTTACTACTGGTTCTGTGGACACGGCTTGGTGGGCATGGTGTGGCTTGATGGGCATGGCTTGGTGGCGTGGCAGGAGAAGATACTGCAAATCTCCATTCCCTTCCCCCAGGAGGGGAAAGGTTACTGCAAAATCCCCATTCCCTCCCCACCCTGCTAACCTGCTTTCCAGCTCTGTTCTCCTGTGCAGGGCAACAAAAGAAGACCCAGCCGATCAGCTGGGACTCGGGAGGCAGAGAATAGATGGGGGCGGGGCCAGTCAGAGGTGGCATTTGCCAGTTCTTCGAACTACTCAAAATTTTCCGCTACTGGTTCTCCAGAACTGGTCAGAACCGACTGAATACCACCTCTGCTCCTTGCCAATCCAGATTGGGTGTTCAGAATCTACTTGAGCAAGGAAGTCTCTTAGATACTTAAATCCAAGGACAATGGGGCTTCATAACTGAAGAACTGCATTCACTAGCTGAAGTTTCCAAGCATTCTTCAAGGGGCACTACATTATTTATATATTTGGCATATCATACATGGACTAGCAATATATATTAATATTTCACCTACATTAGTAAACACAGTAAAATATAAATGTTAAAAAGATCTATGTTCAAATATTAATGTCTAGGCCATCTAACAATTGAAGCACAGCATTGTTTATATTAAAAAAATATATCAGATACTCGACCAATATATGCCACATGTAGAATGAATTACAAGCATTACATTTTGTAGTATCCTGGAATAAGCTGCTTTCTGAATAAGCAGAAATTTAGTCTTGAAGAGCCTGGAACTATTGAAAAGCCTGGCTCAGCCTAAATTCAGATGTTTTATTTTTATTTTGAATTGTGAGCCACCCAGAGTTGTTTGTTGAGATGGGCAGCTATAGAAATAAATACATAAAAAATAAATATCTGAACTATTATTTATATTCTGGGCATTTTAAACCCTCACTGGATTGTTTTGAGCTCAATTGCTTTGGGGAGGTTCCTTCCTTCCTTCCTTCCTTCCTTCCTTCCTTCCTTCCTTCCTTCCTTCCTTCCTCTTCCCTTCTTCTTCCATTCCTCCCTCCCTCCCTCCCAATATGGGATGATTATCGTAGGAAGGAAAGTGGAAAGCTAAATTGGTGATGGGACAATTCCTGATTTGGGAAATTCTAGGATTTTTTTTTAAAATTACATTTATATGCAGCCTCCTCAAGACTCAGGCGGCTTACAATTTTGGAGCAACCCAATGCGCTCAGCAATAGCCTTCCTTCCATTGTATATGCCTGCTTATTACTAAGCGGCATTTTTACAAAGTCAGCTTATTGCCCCCAACAATCTTGGGTCCTCAATTTACCTACCCCGAGAGGATGGAAGGCTGAGTCAACCTTGAGCCTGGTGGGATTCGAGCCTACAGTAATTGTAGACAGCTGGATCTTAAGAGCAGGCATTTAACAGCCTGAGCCACCATTGACGTTGCAAGGGTGGACACCCCTGGGATACAAAGAGAAACCAAAAACGACCCATTTGGGAGACTGTAGTAAATTCTGAACCTGGCTAGGTGGCAGCAATTAGCTGATTTTGGCTGAACTTAAAAATTAATCCCCATGGAACCTAGTTAGTATTTGGATTAAGTCATCTCAGAACAATAAACTAAAGGAGATTTTTTTTAAAAAAAAAGGTATCTTGGCAGTAAGCCATTGCACTTAGCTTCTGGACCATTGCCAATTACGTAGTTATGTCCCTGGAATCCACTAGTTGAGGTGGATTTGAAGAAGACATCAAATTATAGAAAACGTTGAAAAAGCGCTAGGAAGACACATACCGTATGGCAGGGCTTGTTTCCCTATGGATGTCTTTTGAGCCTTCATTGCTTTAGATAGAAACTGATAACTTAAGCATCACTTTGCACTGAGTTTGAGAGGAAGCTCACGGTGACAAGAGTTCTTAAATTAATATCTCCTCAGTCTCTGCACAAATTAATCCTGCTCTGGTTGTTTAGGCTTTTTGGAGCCATACGTTGTCCCATCTTATTTTTGGTTGCTGGGTAATTCTGCTGCCAATATTATTTTTCTAAGCAGGAATAGAAGCATAGACAAAACAAAAATACAGGTAGTCCTCGTTAACCACAATTGAGCCCCAAACGATGTTGCTATAAGGGAAACGTTTGTTGAGTGAGTTTTGCTCCTTTTTACGCCTTTTCTTGCCACCGTTGTTAAGTGAATCCATGCATTTGTTAAGTTAGGAACAGGGTTGTTAAGTGAACCTGGCTTCCCCATTGACTTTGCTTGTCAGAAGGTGGCAAAAAGCAGGTCACACAATCCTGGGACACTGCAACCGTCGAATATGAGTCAGTTGACAAGCATCTGAATTTTGGTCATGTGACCATGAGGATGCTGCAACAGTTGCAAGTGTGAAAAATGGCCATACGTCACTTTTTTCAGTACCGTCGCTAAATGAACTGTTGTTAAGTTGAGGACTACCTGTATGTCAGCCTTTCACTGCACAAAGCGAAACTATAGGACAGTGGGGCTAACCTTTTCGCTCCTGTGCCGATAATTGTGTGTGCGGTCGCTATGGTGCTCGCATGCCAGCACCCAGAAGGCAATGCGTGCTGGCCCCCCATGCCCCCTGCACATGCACATGCGATTCCCCCTCATGCACCGTGCATCTTTGCGCATGTACGCACAATTCCCCTGTGCATCTTTGCGTGTGTGCACACAATTCCCCCTCAGCGAGCGATCCCTGCACATGTGTGCACATCTCCCACATACCCCTTCTGCCCCCCCTGCGATGTGTGCCAGATACCTGACAATCAGCTGTTAGTAGCGGCGCACGGCGCGCGATGTGCAGTGGGGCTCTTCTGGGAGACATCTCATGTGCCAGGGGAAATGGCTCTGCGTGCCATTTCCGGCATGCATGGCATAGGTTCGCCAACACGGCTATAGGATAACTGAAGATGGTCCATGAATTCTACATCTACAAATACTATCACATCTTTTCCCAATCTGTGTGCTCGCTCACTCTCCAAAGTCCAGAATTCCCAGCCAGAAATACATTGCTAAGAATTCTGGGGATTGGAGCACTGATATCTACTATTTTCCAGCTTGATACAGACAGTTCTAACTGAGGTGAAAACGCTTTTGAATCCTCTTCTGTATTCACACTAAAATATAAAACCAATGCATAAGGTACACTGACTATATAAACAGATCCTTAAAATATAAATGAAGAAACACCAGAAAGATTCCTACATATTAGGATTAAGGTGGGCCTCAGGTTTCCAGCTCTCTGAGACTCAACTATAAAATTGTGCTCATCTTCATACCACATACAGAAATTAATACAACTCACAATTGGCTTCTCCCGTTATATACCTGCCACAGGTTAGAATCCTCCATCAAAGCTTGTTAGGTGTTTTGGATTGTCAGTGCAATCACAGATCTCCAACAAAAGCCATGATGGTGTCACATACATCAGGATATCATTCCATGAGAGGAACATACGATGTTGTTTATGTCAATTGCATCTTGCATATGCAATTAACATTACTTGTTTGATGACATCATGATGCACATGGAGTAGAACTAGAACGACTGTGGCAAAAGAAAGCAAAAGTAGTGCCAATAGTCATAGGTGCCTTGGTTGCAATCTGAAAACAACAGGAGCACCACTTGAGCACCATCGGCATTGACACATTCACCACCAGTCAATTGCAAAAAGACAGCTTTACTTGGAACAGATTACATCCTGAGACGATAGCTGAAACACCATCAAATATCCACATCTTCCTATCCCAGGTCATTGGATAGGTAGACAAAAATGCCAAATCCAGACTCAACATCTGGCAACAAACAATACAACAGCCGCAAAAATACAGCCAGAACCTTTGCATCCTTTATGTTGGGACATTTTTGCATTGTGGGGCTGCTCTGTAAAACTTGTGTGATTTACTTCATGAGCACAAACAGAACATGCAGCCAACTCAGAAAGAGTCCCATCCTTTAAACACTAAAATACCCACTGTGGCCTCTGCAAACTTAGAAGTAAACTGAATAAGGTCATTGCCAAGAGGAAAGCAGACTGCTGTGGTGTGTCATTCCAAAAATCCAGAAATGTATTCATTCCCTCTAATTGTACTCTTGAGCTTAAGAGAAACTATCATTCAAACATGGCAAGACTTAAGACAACGACTGGATGTACCCCTTAAAGAGATTCTGACCAGGTTCCCTGGGTGCTTAGATTTGGCCCATGGGGCCACCCTGGAAACAGTGAAGGACTGGTCCACAGTGCCTGCCAGTGAAAATGGAGTTTGGGAGGCTACGCGCGCTCTTCCCAAGCTCGCTTTCACTGACAGAGGGTTGTAGGAGGCTGTCCAGCCGAAACAGAGCTTGGGAGCCCGCTTTTTGTTGAAGAGTTTCTGTCAGCCACAGGCCCCCAACATGAGTGACATCGATCTGGTCATGCCCACCCTGGCCACGCCCACCCTGGCCCCTCAAGGTCAAATACAACCCTCAATGAAATCGAGTTCAACACCTCTGCCTTTACTATCCCGAGAAATGGTTGTCCAAGCTTTTCTTGAAAACCTCCAGTGATGGAGTACCCACAACTCCCAGGAGGCAAGCTGTTCTATTAATGATATCGCTCTTAGTGTCAGGAAATTCTTCATATTTCTAAGTTGAATTTCCTCTGACAAGGTTCCACCCAATACTTCTTGTCCTGCCCTCAGGTGCTATGGAGAATGAATTGACCTCCTCTTCCTTGTGATACCCCTTCAAATATTGGAATACAGCTATCATATCTCCCCTAACCATTCTCTTCAATAAGCTATACACACCGAGCTCCCACAACCATTCATCGTACGATTTAGCCTCCTACACCCTTCACCATTTTTGTTGCTCTTCTTGGCACTCTTTCTAGGGGCTCATCATCTTTTTGGAATTGGGTGACCAGAATTGAATGCAAGTGCAATCTGCCCAGTACTGTATAAAGCGATACTATCCCTTCCTGTGAAGGGATATGAGTCAGGGGTGGGCTGCTGGGGTTAGCAGGGGTCTGGGAGAGCCCTAGCTAAGATTCTGTGCAGTTTGGAGAACCCCAAATCCCACCTCCTGGCTGGCCCCGTCCCACTCCACCCCCACCCCAGGAGTCCTCACGTGGCTTGTTTTGCATGCAGGTAAGTGCAGAGCGGCATGGAGGCTCAGGGTGGGTGAAAATGGCCTCCCGGAAGTTCAGGAAGGCTGAAATGGGCCTGTTTCTGGCTTCCAGAGAGTTTCTGGAGCCTGGGAGGCCGCTGCCTCCCAGAGGCTCGATGAAAGCAAAACTTCCCCTTGCCATGGTGCAGGATGCCAACTAGGCCATGCCCACCACCCAGCAACCGGGCAGAGAACCCGTTGTTAAAATTTTTGAAGCCCACCCCTAGATATGACCATCCTGCCTCAGAGCAAAGAACCCCAACAAGAACTCCAAGCATAAATGACTTTTTCTGTTTTAATCGCAAAAAATACGCATGCCTAACAACTGCTTTAAACTCAATGTAAATCGTTCTAAACTTGACAGTAAAAATATGATTTCTGTAATAGAGTTGTCAAAGTCTGGAAGGCCCCACCAGATTCAGTTGTCTCAGCTACACATTTTCACAGTTTCAGTCACAAATTGACTTCTGTGGACCTTACTTCATACTTAAGTGATCTGTAGAGGGACGTGCATAAGTGCACTAATATGCCTATTGTCCCTGTCATTGTATTTTTATTCTCTTATTCTTGTTCTCGTTTTTGTTTGACAAATTCCAATAGATAGATAGATAGATAGATAAGATAGATAGATAAGATAGATAGATAAGATAGATAGATGATAGCAGATAAGATAGACAGATAGATAAAGACAGTTATAGATAGATAGACAAAGAGATAGATAAAGATAGAGATAGACAGATGATAGATAGATACAGATAGACAAGATAGACAAGACAGATAAGATAGATAGACAAGACAGACAGATAGATGATAGATAGATAGATACAGACAAGATGACAGATGAGATGACAAGATAGACAGATAGACAGACAGATAGACAAGACAGACAGATGTAAGATGACAGATGACATACAAGACAGATAGATAGACAAGATATTGCAGACAGACAGACAAAGACAGATGCAGATGAGATAGACAGATAGACAGATAAGACAGATAAGATAGATGATAAGATAGATAGATAGATAGATAGATAGATAAAGAGATAGATAGACAAGAGATAGACAAGATAGATAGAGATAGATACCAGAGATAGATAGATAGATACAAGATAGACAAGATATAGAAAGATATAGATAGATAGATAGATAGATAGATAGATAGATAAGAGGGATAGATAATTAGATAGACAGACAGACAGACAAACAAAAAATAAGTAAATAAATAAAAATAAACATCTGTTCCACTGGCTGACAGCTCACAATTCAGGAAGTTCATCCTTGCCATTTGAAGACCAATGAAGAAGCAATAGTGAACTGAAGACAACTACACAGAAATGAAGACAGTGATTGTGGCAGAAGAACAAGTTGGCAAAAAATGGACCAGCTTATTGGAATTCCTCTCTGGACAAGGAAAGGACTCAGGTCATCCACACTCCATATGTAGTTCTCCATAAGGAAAACATAAAACAGCAGTCTCTGGAGAGTTTATACCTTTAAGAGCTGAGTGACCACAATTTTTGCCAAGGTGCAGTTCGGAGCCTTTCAACAGACATTGGATTTGCATATTTTCTCTTAATCTCTCCTGGGAATTACTTATTAACAGGTTTTTGTTTTGTTTTGCTTTTGGAAAATTCAGAAAGGCAAGTTTCATCATACTGGGTGAGTCTGAAAAAAGTTTTATGCAAGTTTTAAAGACATAAATATTTTTGCTTTGGCATAAACAGCAAAAGGGTAATTGAAATTGATTTTGAAAAGTTATAGAAGGATTAAGGGACCAGATAGAGTTGAAATAAAACTTTGTAATGAATTACAAGAACCCTTCTTGTCAATTGTTTTGAATTTTCTAAAAAATATATATGAGGGATTGGAAACTAATTATAAGAAACCATCCTGTGGGCAAATGATGTTGATTAGAGAAAAAAAGTAAGTGGATTTTGAAGGTTGGATTTTAAAGGGAACCAGAAAGAAATAAAGGTTATAATGAAAGGACAAGAGGCTCATTAATACAAAATGGAACAAAATATTCTAACTGTGAAGACTTCAAGGATATTTGGGAACAAAGCATGCAGATGTTTCTCTCAAGATTGTCTCCCAGTATAAAAATGGGACTTAAAGAGGTTATAAAACAGATCTCATTGGACAGAACTGGGTTGATTCAAAAATGGATAAGAGGCTACAAGAATAATATGGAACAAGAAGTTACATAGGACTTACAAATGAAACCAGAGGATGTTTTTAATAATTAAAAGGGATATACAGATAACAAACCAGAAGCAGGCTAGGATAACTTTATTTTGGATTTAGAAATGAGAACGGTTAAAGTTTTGAAGGAGTTTTTGAAAAGAGACAAAGAGAAACTTAAAAGAAATCAAAGACTGGGGCATTGTTTTAAAGGAATTAAAAACCGAAACAGTTAAACAAATATAAAGTTGGGTTATTCAATCAAGGTATGTCTGTCTCTTTGTATGTTTCTGATAACACTTAATGGGTTTTTGCTATCCAGGACCAAATGATGAGGCTTTAAAGATTTGTCTATAATTGGCTATACATAAGAGAAATGATATGAAAAGAAGGGATTTTTTTGTTATATTTTTACAGAAAGTGGTAAAGGAGAGGAGAGGAGAGGAGAGCGGGAGAGGGGAAAGGAAAGGAAAGTTCATTTTATTAAGGTTAAAATCTATATGTTGTTGTTCCTGATAATTCTTAATGGACTTTTGATGATCATGACTGAATGACAGAGCTTTAAGAATTTGTTTATTGATAGGAGATGAGATATGGGAAGAAGAGACCTTTTATTGTAGTATCAGAGGTGATAAGTTATTGAAATTGTACTTGTCTTGACGACATTTCTTTATATCTTTTTTCTTTACTATCTTTTCCTCTTTTGTTTTCTTGCAGATGTTTCATTAGCAAACGGATGATGTTACCTACTTTGGCAATGAAACATCTGCAAGGGAAAAAAACAAAGCTCAATGAACGCCACAGGTCATGCTCTACTTGCCACATCACTGGATTTGTCCTTCCTTTCCATGGGCTAGTTCATACCACATGTGGTTCAACATGTTTGGGAAATCCAACCACTGTCTTAGCACACTGTAGTATAGTCTCCAACAAAAAAATGTTTATTGTGCATTAGAAACGGTGAGTGCCACAACTATGCATTTCCTGCATCAGATGAGAAAAGCAGATCTTTCTCCTTCTGTCCTGGCCCCTGTTTACAGAGGCACAATCATTTTAACAAACTGCATCACTGTTATGTTTGGTGGTAGCAGTGCCTCAGATAGAAAGTCCATACAGAGAGTGCTAAGGACAGCCAAGAAGATTATAGGAAGCTCGTGTCCTGTCATTCAGGATACTGTTTATAAACACTATGTGCTTAGAGTTCAAAGCATTGTTAGAGACCCCACACATCCACTTCACGGTCTCTTTCTGTTGCTCCCCTCAGGAAGGAAGTTTCAAAGTATTTCTATCAGGACTATCAGATTCTGTAACAGCTGTGTTCCTAAACTCAGAAGATTCATTTTTCTTGAACTAGACTGTTGTTTCTCTGTGTATAATATATGTGGGTCATTCATTCTTTCTTTCTTTCTTTCTTTCTTTCTTTCTTTCTTTCTTTCTTTCTTTCTTTCTTTATTATTTATCATGTTTGTATAGTGAATATTGGAGGTTGTGACCTTTTGAGAGCTTTATGCAACAAAATTTCATTTTAATGTATGCCAATTAGCATACATTTAGAGTGACATTAAAGTTATTTTAAGTCTTAGCCTAAGTTTTTTGAAACACAGAGTTAGGGTCGAGTCTGTTGTGTGAGATCAGCCATGCAATGAGAAACAATTCCCTAGGAATATTATTTTCTCCAGCAATGTTATTTATTTATTTTATTTATTTATTTATTCGACTTATGATGGCCTCAATTACATTCCAACCTGGATGTTATTATTATTCTGCAAGTTGTGTGTATTGAAGCCTTGTAGTTGGTGTACAGAGCCCTGAAACCCTTTTATTTTTGCCTTTCTACAACAAGTCTAGACCTAGACTTTTTCTTTTCCTTCTTCTTCTTCTCTCTTCTGGCTCTCTTTGCCTCAGAAACAGAAATGCAGGGAGTCATTTTCATGGTAGAAGTCACTCTTTCTGAAACATTTATGAGGTGATGGAGGATTTCAGAAGCTTACAAGATAGGAAAGGCAAGGTGTATGGAGGATTT
>CM019154.1:39643712-39673553 GCA_009733165.1 Naja naja
GGTAATTGGAACGTTGATTTTGAAAAGTTATAGAAGGATTAAAGGACCAGATAGAGTTGAAATAAAACTTTGTAATGAATTACAAGAACCCTTCTTGTCAATTGTTTTGATTTTCTAAAAATATATATGAGGGATTGAAACTAATTATAAGAAACCATCCTGTGGGCAAATGATGATTAGAGAAAAAAAATAAGTGGATTTTGAAGGTTGGATTTTAAAGGGAACCAGAAGAAATAAAGGTTATAATGAAAGGACAAGAGGCTCATTAATACAAAATGGAACAAAATATTCTAACTGTGAAGACTTCAAGGATATTTGGGAACAAAGCATGCAGATGTTTCTCTCAAGATTGTCCCAGTATAAAAATGGGACTTAAAGAGGTTATAAAACAGATCTCATTGGACAGAACTAGGTTGATTCAAAATGGATAAGAGCTACAAAGAATAATAAGGAACAAAGTTACATAGGACTTTAAATGAAACCAGAGGATGTTTTAATAATTAAAAGGGATATACAGATAACAAACAGAAGCAGGCTAGGATAACCTCTTTATTTGGATTTAAAATGAGGAAACGGTTAAAGTTTTGAAGGAGTTTGAAAAGAGACAAAGAAAATTAAAAGAAATCAAAGACTGGGGAGCATTGTTTTAAAGGAATTAAAACCTAAACAGTTAAACAAATATAAAGTTAGGTTATTCAATCAAGGTATAATCTGTCTCTTTAATGTTTGTTTCACATATTAACACTTAATTTTTTAATTACATTTATATGCGCCCTTCTCCAAAGACTCAGGGCTGACTTACAATTTTAGGATACAACCCAGTGTGTGCAATAGCCTTCATTCCATTGTATATGCCTGCTTATTACTAGCGGCATTTTACAAGGTCAGCTAATTGCCCCAACAATCTTGGGTCCTCAATTTACCTACCCGAGAGGATGGAAGGCTGAGTCAACCTTGAGCCTGGTGGGATTCAGGAGCCTACAGTAATTGTAGACAGCTGGATCTTAAGAGCAGGCATTTAACAGCCTGAGCCACCAAAGCTCTTTTTTTGCTATCCAGGACCAAATGATGAGGCTTTAAAGATTTGTCTATAATTGGCTATACATAAAGAAATGATATATGAAAAGAAGGGATTTTTTGTTATATTTTACAGAAAGTGTGGGAGGAGAGGAGAGGAGGAGAGGGGAGAGGGGAAAGGAAAGTTCATTTATTAAGGTTAAAATCTATATGTTGTTGTTCCTGATAATTCTTAATGGACTTTTGATGATTATGACTGAATGACAGAGCTTTAAAATTTGTTTATTGATAGGAGATGAGATATGGGGAAGAAGAGCCTTTTATTGTAGTATCAGAGGTGATAAGTTATTGAAATTGTACTTGTCTTGTGACATTTCTTTATATCTTTTTCTTTACTATCTTTTCCTCTTTTTTTTTCTTGAGATGTTTCATTAGCAAACGGATGATGTTACCTACTTTGGCAATGAAACATCTGCAAGGGAAAAACAAAACAATGAACATACAGGTCATGCTCTACTTGCCACATCACTGGATTTGTCCTTCCTTTCCATGGGCTAGTTCATACCACATGTGGTTCAACATGTTTGGGAAATCCATACTGTCTTAACACTGTAGTATAGTCTCCAACAAAAAATGTTTATTGTGCATTAGAAACGGTGAGTGCCACAACTATGCATTTCCTGCATCAGATGAGAAAAGCAGATCTTTCTCCTTCTGTCCTGGCCCTGTTTACAGAGGCACAATCATTTTAACAAACTGCATCACTGTTATGTTTGGTGGTAGCAGTGCCTCCAGATAGAAAGTCCATACAGAGAGTGCTAAGGACAGCCAAAAGATTATAGGAAGCTTCGTGTCCTGTCATTCAGGATACTTTTATAAACACTATGTGCTTAGAGTTCAAAGCATTGTTAGAGACCCACACATCCACTTCACGGTCTCTTTCTGTTGCTCCCCTCAGGAAGGAAGTTTCAAAGTATTTCTATCAGGACTATCAGATTCTGTAACAGCTGTGTTCCCTAAACTTCAAGATTCATTTTTCTTGAACTAGACTGTTGTTTCTCTGTGTATAATATATGTGGTCTTTCTTTCTTTCTTTCTTTCTTTCTTTCTTTCTTTCTTTCTTTCTTTCTTTCTTTCTTTCTTTCTTTCTTATTTATCATGTTTGTATAGTGAATATTGGAGGTTGTGACCTTTTGAGAGCTTTATGCAACAAAATTTTTTTAATGTATGCCAATTAGCATACATTTAAAGTGACAAAAGTTATTTTAAGTCTTAGCCTAAGTTTTTGAAACACAGAGTTAGGGTTGAGTCTGTTGTGTGAGATCAGCCATGCAATGAGAAACAATTCCCTAGAATATTATTTTCTCCAGCAATGTTATGATGGCCTCAATTACATTCAACCTGATGTTATTATTATTCTGTAAGTTGTGTGTGTGAAGCCTTGTAGTTGGTGTACAGAGCCCTGAAACCCTTTTATTTTTGCCTTTCTACAACAAGTCTAGACCTAGACTTTTTCTTTCCTTCTTCTTCTTCTTCTGGCTCTCTTTGCCTCAGAAACAGAAATGCAGGGAGCCATTTTCATGGTAGAAGTCACTCTTTCTGAAACATTTATGAGGTGATGGGAGATTTCAGAAGCTTACAAGATAGGAAAGGCAAGGTGTATGGAGGATTTCTTAGTTTTTTAATTTCCAATCTTAATTTGCAGTGAAAGGCTGACTGAAATGACTTACTGCTTTTCGAAAATACAAAGCCCAAAACCAGAATAAAACAAGGATAAAAGATATTGATCGTTGCTTCAAGGCCTGCAGGCTGGAGAAACTATATTTGTCATTAAAGATATACCCAATGGTGTACATGGCCCTTGAATTCAAGATGTTGAAAATAGAAGATTATGTCTCCTCCAAAGAGATATAAGTGCATGGTAGGAAGTGTGATGGCATCATGGGTCATTATTTCATTCTGCAAGTGACATGATATACAGAATAATAGGGTTGGAAGGTCTTCTAGTCCAATCCCTTCTTGAGCAGGAGACAGTATACCATTCCAGAAAAATGGCTGTTCAGTCTCTTCTTGAAAACCTCTATTGACAGAGCACCCACAACTTCTGGAGGCAAGTCATTGATTAATTCTCCCACTGTTCGGAAATGTATCCTTAGTTCTATGTTGTCCCTTTCTTTGATAGGTTTCTATCCGTTACTTCCAGAGGTGGGATTCAAATTTTTTAACAAGCGGTTCTGTGGTGGGCATGGCTTGGTGGTCATGTGACTGGGTGGACATGGCTTGGTGGTCATGTTATTGGCTGGGTGTGGCCAACTCAGTATCACTCACATCGAGGCACGCATCTCCTCGCCTGGCCTCTCAGGACTGTGGGGATGTGGCAACAGTCGTAAGTGTGAAAAATAGTCATAAGTCACTTTTTTCAGTGCCATTGTAACTTTGAATGGTCACTCCACACAAGCAAAGTACCAGCAAAGAGGGAAAAACTCCAGAGACGTTCCTGAGACAGGAAGTCTAGTCCTGCCAAGAATGTAATAAGGGTTAACCAGTTTCTGTAAGCAACACCAGAATGTTTCCTTCCTGCCTTCCTTACAGGATTAGCCAGTAATTTCTTCTAACAACCGGTTCTCCGAACTGCTCAGAATGTTAACAACCGGTTCTAGCGAATAGGTGAAAACCTGTAGAATCCCACTCTGATTACTTCTTGTCCTGCCCCCAAGTGGTGCTTTGGAGAGTAAATCAACCCCCTTTTTCTGTGATAGCCCCTCAAGACCCTACCATGACACCCCTAGTTCTTTGTTAGACTAGACATATCCAGTTCTTCCAACTATTTATCTTACGTTTTAGTTTCCCAAGGTTGGCCTCTGTGCCATTATCTAGACCAAGGGTGTCAAACTCGATTTCATTGAGGACTACATCAGGGTTATGTTTGATTTTGGGGGGCCGGAGGGGCATGGCCAGGGGTGTGTGGCCAGCTTGTGTTGCAGGTGCCTGTGATGGCCAGAGCAAAAACAGGCTCACGAGCTTTGTTTTCGGCTGCAACGGCCTCCTGCAACATTCTGCCAGAGAAAATGGAGCCGTGCACAGCCCTCCCAAGCTCCATTTTCACTGGCAGAGGCACCGTGGGCTGGTTTTTTGCTGTTTCCAGGGCAGCCTCACAGGCCAGATTTAAGCACCCGCCAGGCCATATTCAGCCCGCAGGCCTTGAGTTTGACACCCCTGATCTAGACCAACGTTTCTCAATCTTAGCAACTTTAAGATGTGTGGACTTCAACTTCCCAAATTCTTCAAAATGCTGGCTGAATTACTCTGGAAGTTGAAGTCCACACACCTTAAATTTGCCAAGGTTGAGAAACACTGGTCTAGATTAATTGATCAACTCTTTCATAATGGCATTTCTGGGAATGTTTTTCCCCTTTTGCTACAAGGAGATTTTTTAAAACGCCTATTTAGCCTGTTTCAGAGCATAATATTCTCATAGTTTGCTCCCTTTAAAATGCTGGGAAATCATGCCATAGATTTCCAGTAATAGTAGACTGAAAAGGCTGTAGGTATCACATAAATTTGGGCTGAAGGACTCCTGCAATTTGGGAATGCTGGTTGTTTTCTTCTGCTTTCGAAAAATAATACCTGTCAAAAAAATCACCAATCTTCTACCTTACAAGCAATACTGTATTTATTTTTAAAAAATCACACTATGATTAAGGTTCGCAAAAGTCAACAGGAATCAAGAGATGTCTCTGGAAGTTAATGCCTTCTCTTCTTCTTCTGAGTTACTAAAGAAATCTACAGGAAGCCTTCAAGGATATGATAGCAGATGAGGCAGCCCTAGCGATTTTTGAGAGAATTTGTTCAATATGAACTTAGAACAAATGCACATTTTGAGAAGCTTCATGCAAAATATTAGGGAACTACAGTTAGTTCTCGACTTATGACCACAATTTATAAACCACAGAATTTATGTTGCTAAGTGCGAAATTTGTTAAGTGAATTTTGCTCCATTTTATGACTTTTCTTGCCACATTTGTTAAGTGAATCACTGCAGTCATTAAATTAGTAACATGGTTGTTAAGCAGATCTGGCTTCCCCTTTCATTGACTTTGCTTGTCAGAAAGTCACAAAAGATGATCACATGACTTTGGGACACTGTAACCGTCATAAATGTGAACCAGTTGCCAAGCATCGGGATTTTGATCACATCATCGTTGGAATGTTGCAAAGGTCGTAAATGTGAAAAATAGCAATAGCTATTTAGTCATAAGTCGCTTTTTTCAAGGCTGTTATAATTTCGAACAGTTACTAAATGAACTGTTGTAAGTCGAGGACTACCTGTACATGAATTTTAGATGCAGTGCACAAGAAAAGGTTTCATAAGACTTTGCTAAGCACCAGAGGTGGTATTCAGCAGAACCTGACTAGTTCTGGAGAACTGGTAGCGGAAATTTTGAGCAGTTCAGAGAACCGGCAAATACCACCTCTGGTTGGCCCCGCCCCCATCTATTCTCTGCCTCCCGAGTCCCAGCTGACTGGCTGGGTCATCTTTTGTTGCCCTCACAGGAGAATGGACCTGGAAAGCAGGTTAGTGGGGTGGGGAGGGAATAGGGTTTTACAGTATGTGTCCCCTGGAGTGGGGAGGGAATGGAGATTTTGCAGTATCCTTCCCCTGCCTCACCCACCAAGTCACACCCACCAAGCCAAGCCACGCCCACAGAACCGGTAGTAAAAAATTTTGAATCCCACCGCTGTACAGCACTACATTTTCCAACTCAGGAGCAAAATTTCATTTGAGCCAATCTCATTGGGACTTTGCAACTGGGAATACAGCCTCAAGCATCAATGTTTGGAGCCTGCAAAGCAGGGGTGGGGAATTATGGCCCTTTTATGACTTGAGGACTTCAACTCCCAGGATTCCTGAGCCAACCATGCTGGCTCAAGAATTTGGGGAGTTGAAGTCCACAAATCATAAAAGAATTCCCCATCTCTGCTGGAAATCAATCTTTTAAGGAATGGATACAATCCCTCCCCTCATCCATGAACAACCAAATCATTCCACACATGTATCTCAAAGTATGACGTGTTTGAGCCTCTTTCACTCTGCAATGCCCAGTTTTGAAATTAAGCCCTAGCTGTATGGAACATGATTGTACAGCTCAGTGGAAGAGTAAGGAACCATACAAAATATCTCAGGTTCAGGCTTAGGTCAATCTTCAGGCATAGAGTAGTAGCCATCTATAAGCAGTTGATCGTGGGCACAGTGAAAAAGCAAATCGTATACTACTTAATTGATTCTTGTTCATCCTTGTGCTATACTCTTTTCAGTTGTATTTGATCATAGTTATGTCCACTACCAGGGGGGAACTTAAAACATAAAACAATTTATTTATTTATTTATTTTATAATTGGACTTATATGCCGCCCCCTCTCCACGAGGGGGGACTAAAACAATGTCCTACTGGATAGACCCCTGGCTCATCTAGTCCACCAGTCTATGCTCATAGTGGCCAAGCAATTGCACAAGGAAGCCCATTTAGTTTCCCAGCAGATGGCTTACAGAGGTAGTCATGTGGCCATCCAGGTTCCATCCCCAGGACTTCCATGAATAGGTCCAACCTATTTCTGAAGCCAGCCAGCACCACATCTCATTGTATATATTTGTATTTGTATATACAATTGCTTCTTTTTGTCTGTTCCAATTGTCCCAGGATTTTGTTTTATCAGGTAACATCTGATTCTAACGTTTTGGGAATGGGAAAATAATTTCTCCTTTATCCACACCATACATAGTTCCCCACCCCATCATTTGCTTTTTTTCTAGTCTGAAAGCCTCCAAAAGACTTGAAATTTTGGGCTTAGACAACTTAGAACTACGCCACCTTCGGTCTGACCTAAGCGTAGTACATAAAATTATCTGGTACAATGTCCTCCCTGTCAGTGACTACTTTAGCTTCAGCCACAACAATACACAAGTACACAATAGATACAAACTTAAGGTAAACCTCTCCAAACTCAATTGCAGAAAATATGATTTCAGCAACAGAGTGGTCAGTGCCTGGAACATCCTACCTGACTCTGTGGTTTCTCCCCCAAACCCCCCAAACTTTAACCTTAGATTATCTACTTTTGATCTCACCCCATTCCTAAGAGGTCTGTAAGGGGCATGCATAAGCACTCAGTGTGCCTTCGGTCCTTGTCCTAATGTCCCCTGTTATTCATTCCCATTTCATGTAATCATAATCATGTTCTAATTATATCTGTTATCTAATACATGCTTGACAAATAAATAAAATAAAAATAAAATAAAATTTTCATGCACAGAAGCTGCTCTAGTCCCTTAATCATCTTACCTGCTCTCCTCTGTGCCTTTTCTAGTTCCACTAAATCCTTTTGGGGCATGGTGACCAGAACTTCAGCGAGAAGAGAGGATTTAGCATATTCTTTTAAAACTTGGCCTGCCAAGGGTACCTCAAACTCACATTAACCCTTGGGTTGAGTTAAATATGTGTGGGGAGGAATGGATGGCTACATGATTAAGTCATTTGTTTGGTCTTAATCAAATATCTTCTTCTTCCTTCCTACCCAGTTTCAGATAGAGAGGACTTGGAGAATTGCTGCTGGTCAGCATACAGTAAGAGAATAAGAATTTCAATTACCTTTGAGCAATAATTTAGGAGTCATTTTCTAAAACAGATGGGATCAGTACAGCAGTTAAACTAAACTTAATTTATGCCGTTTAATTTAGCTGAATTAATCCCTTCCATTTCATATAATTACTGCCCACAAAATGATATTTTTCTTCTCTGTCAGGTTAAAAATTAGAGTTTTGTGATAAGTTCTGGAAGGCCTCTGGGGATCACATCTAAGATTTGAAGGACCACATGGATTCCTACTGGTGGGCCAGTGGTTTAAGTGCAGTATTGCAACTCTACCCATAGCCTGGAATTCGATCTTGATGGGGCACAAGATTGATTCAGCCTTCCATCGTTCCAAGGTCAGTAAAATGAAGGCCCAGATTGCTGGGGTCAATTTGCAAATAATGCTTCTACATTATAAACTGCCCAGAGAATGCTGTAAAGCGCATGGGTGGTATATAAGCCTCAATGCTGTTGTTACTATTACTGCAAACTCAACTTGTACATCTCTGGTAGACAATAGTGAGGCTAAAGGAGATGAGAAGGACAGGCAGAGTTGGGGAGGCAGAGTTTAGCATGTCATCAGCTTAAAGTCTTTGCATTCCCAGTCCCCGTCCAACCCTTCTGAATCCTGTTGTCCTTTATTTGTCACCAATTTAGTGTTGAGCTTTAGTCAACTAGATTCTTATGTATAGCCTTAAATAAATCTCCTATGCTGCAAACTAATGAATGATCTTGATGTTCTGACCTAGCCTTCCCCAAAAAGCACTAAGCAGACTCTTTGTCCTGGCAAAACCCCTTTATTAAACGAAGGTGAATTTCTTGCATTCACCGTCAGCCAAAGGCCTGGCAAACAGTCTTTCAAGGGTGCAATTAGGAACACAGACCTTATCTAGCTTGGAGAGCTGCCAAGTAAATATTTTCAAATGCAGTGCTGACCAGGAAGGACTTGACACAGAGTATCTGAGGTGCACAGGCAGATCTTCACACTGCTGCAACGAACAGATTGTTCCCTGCAAAAGCCCCTCCCCTTTTGCTCCTTTTTAATCCCTATGGGAGGGGCCGTTCACCATCCACCTGTGGCTTTACTCCCATGCCGACCCTTAGTTCGTAACTGTTCTTTTCTTTGGCAGCGCAGGCTAGGAACTGGCTCCAGCTGCTCCCCTGCCTCACTGCTGTCTGACTCCAAAGGCAGGTGGTAATTGCCAGCCTGCCCTGGCCCCATCGCTGCCTCTGATGCAGAGCCCTCATCCGAGCCTTCCTCAGCCTCCAGGACTGGCCCATGTTCCTCCCCAACCTCCTCACTGTCCGACTCTGCTGCCAGCTCTGCTACCGTGTTTCCCAAAATAAGACACTGTCTTATATTTTTTTTGGCTCCCAAAAACACGCTAGGTCTTATTTTCGGGGTAGGTCTTATATATTTATGGTGCCAAATAGTGGGTGTGAGTGTGTACGGGGGGTGTTTCGCAGGTGCACGGTCTTGAAAAGTCTTCCTGGAACTGGAGATTTACACTAGGTCTTATTTTCGGGTATTTAGGGCAGGTTTAGAAAATAGTGCTAGGTCTTACTTTCGGGGTAGGTCTTATTTTCAGGGAAACACGGTAGCTGCTAGCAGGCTACAACACTTGATTCTTCGCACCTGACAAAGGCCCAGAAATCTGATATCATGTAAATGACTCCCTAAGCCAGAAACCATATCCTGCCCCAAGTTCCCTACTGCCTAGGTTGAATGTGTACCAAAATGAATTATTATGTATCAAAATGAATTGAATTATTTTGTATGTGTACGTGGAGATCTTGCTCTACAGACAATGGGAATCAGGACAAATGAGACTTCAAATATCTTTTCTCATTTACTGCAAGTTATATTACCAGCTTAAACTTCCATTAAAAGCTCAGGCAATAAAGCACACTAAAATCAAAGGATGTCATAAAAACTCCAGAATAAATAAAAGCGGGGAGGAAAAATATAGCAGCAGTAATTCCAATAAGACCTCAGCTCGGTATGAAGGAGAGGGAAAAAAAAGATTTGTGTGTCTCCAAAGGCTCAGTGGAACAAAATCGTTTTAACTGAGCTCTTCAAAAGCCAATATCAAGACAGCTTTCCAATCTTCTCAAAGAACGTTTATTAGTGTGACATAAAATATCCCCTGCATATAGAAAGCATGCATAAAATGAGACGTATTGAAGTGAGTCCTTCATGGCATCTTTGCCAATTTCCATGGGAGATTAACAGGGTTATATGAAATTCTCCTGGCCTCTATGGCTTTGGCTTTGACATTTTTGTGGCATTAAACCAATTTCCCTTCGGCAGGCTTTATTTGCTTGCTTCTCTCGGTGTCTGGGCAGTGTTGAAACAAGCTTTACAAGATAATCAAGTTTGTTTAAACAGTAATGTGACATATAATGTGGAAACAATGATCTCTCCTACCACGGCATGAGATCTTCAGAAAACACACTCTTCTTAAACGAGGATGAACAGATAAGCAAGCAGTTTTCCAAGTTGGGTTTTGTGCGGAACAGTAGTCCTTTGTTCCTCCTTCCAGAAAAGAGTTGCTGGCTATTATGGCCCCTCATTAAATCATCACTAGTTGACCCACTCGCGCCATTGCAAACTCTGCTCATTTGTTTTCCTTTAGGAATCGATAGGCCAACAGAGGTCAGGATGAGAAAAAGGAGGCAGTGATGAAGTTGTCTTACAGGACCTTCTCAGACCCTTCCTGGTGGAGCCACTAACCCGGTTCTGTCTAATGTTTTAGTTAAACATTAACAAAAAAATTGCATTTTTCCATAAATCTTCACACTCTCCAACAAATGCATGAGTTCATCTTTGTATCTTCCACAACCTGGTTCTCTCCAGTGTTGTGGTGATAAGAATTTCTTGCCAACATGGTCATTAGAGAACATTACATGCAGCTTCTGCAGAACCTTATATGAAGAATTCAGTAGACTAATTGTCTCACCTCCTTTATAATATATGGGGGGAAGGGAAATATGATGAAGTGGATACACCAGAAGCAGGGGTGGGATTCTACCGGTTCAGGCAAACTGGTAGTTCCAGTGAGTATTCGGCCCCGCCCACCTGCCCCTGCCCTTTCCTGTGTTTTATTTCCTTGTTTTTGAGCTCAGCTGATTCGTGGGGCAGAGTGGTTTGCCATGCATCAGCTGTTTTACTCACTGGGGATGCAGAAGGCAAGTAATTGAATTGAAAATGGGCTTTTTAAAATGTAGAGCATGTGCACAAAGTGCACATTTGGCGTGCATGCACGCTCACCAAACCAGTTGAATTGCACCACTGACCAGAGGGAAGGAACTACTTGGCCTCCAAATGTTGCAAGCAGCATCTCTTACATCCATAATTTGTGTAGCCTATGGTAAGGAATGCTAAGGTTGTAGCTGACCAGTGTCAAGACAATTGATCTATGACTGGCCACATTTATCAAGAACCACTTTTCTGCATAGTGTTCAATCAGGTTATTGAATTCAAAACATGATGAGCTGAGATACTGGTATGCTTTCGAATTCCTTGGCAACAATAGTACAAATACAGATGTTTTCCCCTCCTGCCAGTGCTTCTTCAACCATCAATTGCTATAGTGACAATGAGATAAGGGGGGGTGAATCTAGAAAGGAAAGAAGAAAGCAAAGCCATCCCTTCTCTGCTCCATCATCTTTTCCATAGCTCTGGACCAGTGGTGGGATTCAATTTTTTTTATTACTAGTACTATGGGCCTGGGTTGGTGGGTGTGGCAGGGGAAGGATACTGCAAAATCTCCAGTCAGAGATGGTATTTGCCGGTTCTCTGAACTACTCAAAATTTCCACTACTGGTTCTCCAGAACTGGTCAGAACCTGCTGAATACCACCTCTGGACAGCTGGGAAGTGTGGTTCTCCTGTAATGCAAAATTTAGTAACTGATATGGAACGAACATGAAAAGCAGTATTTTTCTGCAGCTTGGTCCAAGTCCACTTTGAAGATAGATCTCTTTTCAAATTAAAGCTTGATTCACCACCATTACCTTTTCAGTAGCAGACACTCATTTTCCCTTTCTTCTTCTTTTGAGTATTCAGACAAAATGCTTTTTCCTGTGACAGCCTTATTTTGGGATGTTGGTACTGATCCACCAATGAGCTACCTGATAACGCAGAATTTGAAAGTATAATATTGATTGTTAAAAACGCACTTAGCAACCTTGCGAGGTACAAAAATGTTCCACGGCAAAATGCCAGTTCTTGATGTATTAATATGTTTATTTGTGTTGGATTTTGTCTTTGAATATTTGCCAGAGGCCTTCATCCAGTTTAAAAAATGTTATTTTGTTCCTAAGGGATTCACCTCAAATGAAAATTTCAGGTTTCTTAAGTCTAAATAAATATTCCCCCTCCATCCTCCATGTTTTTCTTAGTAAGTCAGTCCTAATGATTCATTTTTCTCTTTAAAAGTTAGAATTCTCCCTAAAAGTGAGTCATCTATAGTCTTCTGCAGAATTTGAAAATTGGTGTATATCATGCTTTTTTGTGCATTATAACTGACTTACAGAAATAATTCCTAAGGTCTAAGATTCCTAAGATGAGACCCAGAGACTGACTTCCCGACTTCTGGAGAAACCGCACTGCTTCACGGGCCACAATAGTAACACTTTAGGCTAAGCTTCAAAAGGGAATAGAACCATGGCCCAGTGAGGAGGGGGAGAGAAGGACTTTCGGAAGTTAAGTTCAACTCTGCATCCATTTCATCCTTAAAAGGACTCAAATGTTTGAAAAGGACATAAAAGAAAGATGCTAGCAAGCCAAAATGAGCTCTGGCCTGAACTCCCAAAGGTGCTTTTTCAGGAGGCAACTGGACTTTCTTGTTTTTCCTTTGAAGACATTTTGCTTCTCGTTCAAGAAGCTTCTTCAGTTTTGACAGGATAGTGGGGAATGGAAGGATTTATATTCCTTGCAGACAGCTGGTCATTTGCATCCTTTTAGAGCAGGGCAGAGGTGGTATTCAGCAGGTTCTGAGCAGTTCTGGAGAACCGGTAGCGGAAATTGTGAGTAGTTCACTGAACCAGCAAATACCACCTCTGACTGGCCCCGCTCCCATCTATTCTCTGCCTCCTGAGTCCCAGCTGATTGGCCGGGTCTTCTTTTGTTGCCCTGCACAGGAGAATGGAGCTGGAAAGCAGGTTAATGGGGTGGGGAGGGAATGGGGATTTTGCAGTAACCTTCCCCCAGGAGTGGGGAGGGAATGGGGATTTTGTAGTATCCTTCCCCTGCCATGCCCACCATGCCACATCCACCAAGCCATGCCCACAGAACCTGTAGTAAAAATTTTTTAATCCCACCACTGGAGCAGGGGTGTCAAACTCAAGGCCCACGGGCTAGATCCGATCCATGATGTGGCTAGATCTGGCTTGCAGGGCTGCCCTGGAAGTAGCGAGGAGGTCAGCCCCCTACTACCTCAGTGCCACCTCTCCTCGCCTGGCCTTGCCTCACAGCAGCAGCAGCCTTGAGGAGGAGGTAGACGTGGCCGGGCACCCCATCAGGGAAGTGGGGCTGGGCTGGATGGTGGGGTGCCAGTGCCCCAGGATCTCGGGTGTGAGCCACGCCCACCCAGCCACACCCATCTCATAGTCTTACATGCAACTGGCCTTTTGAGGGCAACCATAATGCTGATGCGACCCTCAATGAAATTTGAGTTTGACACCCGTTTTAGAGGAAGGACCGTCTAAGGTAAGTTCCCCCGCACATCGTGCTAGTTGTTCCTGACTCTAGGGGCGGTACTCATCTCCATTTCAAAGCGAAGAGCCAGCGCTGTCTGAAGATGTCTCTGTGGTCATGTGGGCGGCATGACTAAACACAGAAGGTGCACGGAACTGTTACCTTCCCACCAAAGTGGTCCCTATTTTTCTACTAGCCTTTTTACATGCTTTCGAACTGCTAGGTCGGCAGAAGCTGGGACAAGTAACAGGAGCTCACGCCGTTACGCAGCGCTAGGGATTTGAACCACGGAACTGCTGACCTTTCTGATCAACATGCTCATTGAGTTTGACACCCCTGTTTTAGAGGAGGCACCCTCTAAAAGGATGCAAATGACCAGCTGTCTGCAAGGAATATAAACCCTTCCTTTCCCCACTATCTTGTCAGAGCTGAAGAAGCTTCTTGGATGAGAAGCAAAGCATCTTCAAAGGAAAAACAAGAAAGTCCAATTGCCTCCTGAAAAAGCACCTTTGGGACAACCATGACCTGGATGACTGAGAATCTCTACAGACCTCTGGCCTGAACTGCTTGCTCTCCATGGCCTTCTCAGGTTTGGTTCCATAGCATATCTATTCTTCTTTGAAGAAACTCCTTACAAATTGTCTTTTGAGTGGTTGCAAGATCAATATGGCAGGTTAGGATTTCGCCCAAGACTAGCAGCTGTTCTGAACTTTGTGTACCATATATGATAGTCCAGGCTATCACCAAAACCCATCTCAGAAATACTGAAAGAGTTCATGTGAGATCTTGGGGTTCTACTTCTTATACAAGATTTGGGTATTTTTAAAAATTATATATTTTGCAAAAAGCAGAAATACTTTTGGGAATGCAGAAGTATGCCATCCACTGAATGGCCCAACAGGAATCTATATTCACTTGTTAGTCTCCCCTATGAAACTTCCATTCTATTTCATAAGAACGGACAGAGTAAGGGAATTCAGAGATATCCCTTTCCACCGTTGTGTAAGCTTTCATGCAGAGCAAAAAGAAATGTGAGACCCAAACAAGCAAGTTTGTCAAGGGAAAGTTACAGATATCTCATGTTGCTGCTAAGTAGCTTCTGAATCAAAGAGAAGGGAGGAAGCCAAAAGATAAGGCTTCTTCCAAGAATGCAGTTGTTAATTCTGCCCCTCACTTACTGTCCTTAGAGCAAAGAAAATTGAGAAGGAAAACAGTAATAATGTAGGTTTGGCTCAGCAATTTTCTTTTTAAGCATGTTGTTGAATCAACTATAGCAATATAGTCTCTTGGGTGGGCAAATGGAGAAGGAAAGGGACAATTCTATCTATCATCTATCTATCTATCTATCATCTATCTATCTATCTATCTATCTATCTATCTATCTATCTATCTATCTATCTATACACAGATGATGTTGTTCCCTTGTCACAAGACCCAAAAGAGCTAAAAGACACATATAAGAGCTGTACAAAGCAGGAGAACCTGAAAAAGAGCCAAGTAATGCTAAATAAATTCACCAAAGGAAAATATATATATATGGAGAAGAACTAGATGTAGTAGACCACTACATATACTTTGGCCAATGGATCTCAATGGAAGGTGACACAGCAAAGGAAACTGAACGGCGTGTTAAATGTGGGTAGCAGACATTCAGCAAGCTAAGCATAATTTTCAAGAGCAACCTCCCCCTATGCACGAAGAGAAAAGTTTTCGATCAGTGTGTGCTACCTGCTCTAAAATGTGCCAGTGAAACATGGACACTAACCTCACAATCGATACAAAAGCTAAGAGTGGTGCAAAGTGCCATGGAAAGATACATGCTTGGTATCACAAGACAAGATAGAAAGACCTGAACATGGATTAGACAACAAATGAACGTATACAATGAGAGACCTTCCTGTCTGCAGAATGGTTGGCATGGTGGATACATTGCATCTTATGCTTGCTCCCAAGAGAATTCCACTCTTAAAGAATAGTCTAGATTGAAAAAGTATGAATTTCTCCTCCAGGTTGTTCCCTCTCAGCCTCCATACAGTCATCCCCAAAAACGAGGATCGTTGCTAAATTTGCAGATGACCTCAGAACAACAAGGACAATCAACTATCGCCTGGAATCCAGAGTTGACCTTCGACAACTCTGGATTCCAGGCTATACTATAACTTTGACATAGCCGAAGATTAATGAATTAGGAATATAAAATGGAATCTTTGTGACAAAGGACTTGGAATAAACATCCAAATATCCAAGTAGAAACCAAAAAAGATAAAACAAACTGCAGAATTGAAGGTAATAGTAGGCCAAATTTCCACCTGGGATTAGACAGAGAGAGAAAATTTAAAAAAATCAACATGTTAACATCTCCTGGAGTAATGGTTGCCTAATCTCTGAGATACCCCCACAAGGTATGAAAGCCTCACGTGCACTACAGATTACCCAATCTTGCCTTAAATAAACCAGGAATTGGAAATGATAATTGAATACCAAAAGCAGGTTTCTTATCACCACCACTCTGGTTTCATCAAAGGCTTACATTCATCTCTTAAAGAGACCGGTCAAGTTATATTTCATGGCTTGTCAAAGAAAGTGATTCCTTCAGCTGTGTGGAATTAACATCTCCTACAGAAAAGGCAGTACCAACTTTGATGTAATACACTTCCCCCACACACAAACCTTAGTTCAGTAAAAGGTCTTGCCTAGCTTGTTAGCTTTGAATAGGGAAATTCTGCATTCGGCATGAATTGCAAATTAAGATTAGCTGGTTTGCCTGGACATGGTCAGGAACCTAGTGGAGAAGTTTCAAAACTATGGAAATACTATGTTCAAAACAGAATAATCATCTGGTTCTATTCTGAACCTGCTGAATAATCTTCAAAGCCAAAGGGTGCTTAAGTGACACTGAAGGAAACAGAGACTAGACATAGTCGTGTCCGACCCACCGCGACCCCATGGACAATGTTCCTCCATGCCTTCCTGTCCTCTACCATCCCCTGTAGTCCATTTAAGCTCACGCCGACTGCTTCAGTGACTCCATCCAGCCACCTCATTCTCTGCTGTCCCCTTCTTCTATAGCCCTCAATCATTCCCAGCATTAGGCTCTTCTCCAGTGAGTCCTTCCTTCTCATTAGGTTTAACAATGTTAATATTAGGTTTAACACTGCTAAAAAGGATAAAACTATACAAAACCTATGTACAATTTGAATAAAATACTGTAAGGATCCAGATACTCAGCCCTGACTAAAAGATGGGGCGGGAGGAAATAGGATGAGCAAGGAGTGGGAGGTGGGGTCTGTTATTAATCTAACAAGAGCCTTGGTGGCGCAGTAGTTAGAGTGCAGTACTGCAGGCTACTTCTGCTGACTGCCGGCTGCCTGCAATTTGGCAGTTCAAATCTCATCAGGCTCAAGGTTGACTCAGCCTTCCATCCTTCCAAGGTTGGTAAAACGAGGACCCAGACTGTTGGGGGCAATATGCTGACTCTGTAAACCACTTAGAGAGGGCTGTAAAGCACTATAAAGTGGTATACAAGTCTAAGTGAAGTGAAGTGAACAAGAAGTAACAACAACCTCCAATGTGAAGTTTCCTCATTGGAGCCCCAAGCCAACTGACAGAGCCAGGTCCTTAAGTTCTTGCAGAAGGACAGGAGGGTTGGAGCTGACCTCATTCTGAGGGGCAAAATGTTCCAAAGGGCAGGAACAATGGCAGAGAAGGCTCTTCTCCTGGATCCCACCAGCCAGAATACCTCAGTCAATGGGGCCTTCAGCAGGCTTCCTCTGCCAGCACAGGTGGAGTAGGCCAGTCTTGTTGAGATGGTTCCTCAAGTAATTAGCAATGGCATGGGTGAGCGTGATCTACCACTGCTATACATATCTGAAGTGGTGAGAGGTATTATTATCTCTTACTTATTTCACTTTATTCAATTATTTAGATCAAAATGAACTTAGTGATACATGAGCACATATGGTCCTGGTGTCAGCATTCCAGGAAACCTCAAATGGCTCCAACAGAAGATCGGGTATGAGGAATTGGATAGTAGCCTTGCCTCTTCTTTTAGCTGCATGGTATACAGAATTCTTTATTCCTATATAATAGCTGAGTATGTAATATAGAATTAAGCAAGCTCTTATTTTAGTTACCAAAGGGTTATACTTTGTTATGTCCCGTCCTTGGTAGGACATCATGTTTTCTTCTCATCTTCCCTTCAATCAACCTTGAGAAACAAATGCTCTCTAGTTCTGAGATGGTTTCCTTGTCACTTGCTATAAACAAAGACTCCTTAGCCTTGATGGTTTCGTTTTTGGCAGAGCTTAACAAAGTATGCCTAGCACAAGATAAGACGAACTTGTCCTTGGTAAACTCCAGCGAGAGGAGACCTTCAAAAAGGACGCTGAGTAATGGTGGTTCAGAGCCTATATAAGTTACTCAGGATTCCCATGGGAGGAAACTTGGATGCAAACCTAACTCACAGCACTTGCTGGTTTTGGAGGGAACCTACAGCTGTCATCTCTCTATGGCTCCCTGACCAGCAGAATGGAGCATAGGATCTTTCTTTTTTTGTCATTGTATTTCTCACCAATCTGAAATATTCATTGATAGCTCCCTCATGTTAAGTCATTATTTTCTTACACGTCTGTGGAATAAAGCCTTTACTATTCATTCTATGCAGTCATTGCTTCGAATCCTCAAAAACCTTGTGACCCAACCCTACTGGACTCCAAACAGGGCAATACAACATGTCAGTGTGGCTTCAGTAATTTGCTGTTGCCTTCTTCCAAAGCAAAGTTAAAATAACAGCACTCCGCACGCTGAGCTTCATTTTTAACTTGGAGTCCAAATCCATCTTCTTTTCATGCCAGTTCTAAACCAAAGACAAATGTTTCCAAATGTCAAGGGAAAAAAAACCTCCCCTCTTTGCAAAAGCCTGCACAGCCTTTGGCAAGGAAAGCTTTAGCAGTGTCTAACACAATCCTTTGGAGTACAGGTAGCCGTAACAGATCTGAAATTGCTTTCATAGCCTTGGACTGGGGGATTCATGTTTCCGTTTATATTAATGGAACACAGAACCCGCTCACCCCAGATATAGATTCTTGAATCAAGAGAGATTGATACGCTGAGATAACAGGCCGTTCCAAGTTATTAAATGAACGGCGGGGATCTGTTTTCAGAGTATCTTTGAGTTAATCATTCAAAGCCAGCACATTATGTCTCGTTTGATGAAAAGAAAGGCTAGGGGTGACATGATAGCAGTGTTCCGATATCTCAGGGCTTGCAACAAAGAAGAGGGAGTCAAGCTATTCTCCAAAGCACCTGAGGGCAGGAGAAGAAGAAATGGGTGGAAACTGATCAAGGAGAGAAGCAACTTAGAACTAAGGAGAAATTTCCTGACAGAACAATTAATCATGAACAACTTGCCTCCAGAAGCTGTGAATGCTCCAACACTGGAAGTTTTAAACAAGAGATTGAATAACCATTTGTCTGAAATGCTATAGGGTTTCCTGCCTAAGGGGGGGTTGAACTAGAAGACCTCCAAGATCCCTTCCAACTTGTGTTATTCTAATTATGAAATACCCCTCTTGCTGCTGTCAATTCCAAAGGAAAATGCCTCAAAAGCAAATTGTTTACAAGGATCCGTATTAGTTGTCAAAGAAATTTGTTTTGTTTGTTTGTAGCTTCTGAAAGCTAATGGTGTTTTGCTGCAAAAAAAAGCAGAAATAAACAAGATTCTCCAAACATACCACGAGGCTCTCATCTAATTTATGATCCACCAATTCATAAGCATTCTTCCCCCTTTAAAAGGTTTGTGTTGGTGAAGCTGAATCCAATAGTCACCATCAACAAAAAGACACATTTTTTACAGATGTATTTCCAGATATATTCTAGATCAAAAGGACTATTTTCTCTGGGCCATGAGTTTTTGAATGACGTACTCAAAATCACATGCCAAAAAGTGATAGAAGGAGCCAGAGCAAAATTAGATATGTTATTTACTTTTCCGTGTAATTAAAATTAGATCTAGATGATATGACTGTGCTCCATCAAAGATTTCATATATTTTCTGTTCAGTTTTATAATTTGGTTACAATTTGGTTACAATATAATTTGGTCCTTGGAGGATTTTGTCGAAGGATTTTACTGGTCATCTATGGCCCTGAGGTCTCAGATTGGCCACCTTTGCTGTAGACCAGGGTGGGCTTCAGCTGACTCAGGAATTCAGGGAGTTGAAGTCCTCAAGTCATAAAGGGGACATTGTTCCCCATCTCTGCTCTAGATAGTAATCCAGAAGAAGACAATTTCTAAAGAAGCATTCTCCAAGCTGGAGTTCTCAAGGTGCACTGTCTTTCTGAACATTTATTTATTATTTATTAATGGGACTTATATGCGCCCCATCTCCGAAGACTCAGGCTGACACAAATAAAACAACAGCAACAATAAATAATTTAAAAGCAAATTAAACTAAAATAAGCCCCATTACAATTACAGTACACCCATAAAATCCCTTAAAACTATCCCATAAAACCATCCCGTCCCAGAAAATCACAACCGGATTGGTTAAACAACCAGGTCTTCAAGTCATGGCGGAAGGTGCGGAGGTCAGGGGCCAGGCGGAGCTCCAGGGGAAGTTGGTTCCAGAGGTCTGGGGCGCTATAGAATAGGCTCGTCGGGGACTGCCAGCCGGCATTGGCCAGCCGATGGGACCCCAAGAGTCCTTGCCTATGTGCTCGCGCACAGGGCGGTTGGCATTTGATGTCGGCAGGAGCCTCCCTTAAATATTGGGGACCCATGTCATGAAGGACTTTGAATGTTAACACTAAAACCTTGAATCTCACCGAGGCGCAACCGTAGCCAATGAAGGCAGCGCGGAGGGGGTAACATGGGAGAACGGGAAACTCCCATCACCACCAGCGCCGCATTCTGCACCAGCTGCAATCTCGGATGGTATGCAAGGGCAGTCCTAAATAGAGAGCGTTGCAGTAGTCGAGTCTGGAGGTAACAAGGGCATGAGTAACCGTGCGGAGGGCATCTCGGTCCAGAAAAGGCAGCTGGCGAACCAGGCGAAGCTGGGCAAAGGCCCCCTGGCGGGCCCCACCTGCTCCTCCAGCGGGCCGAGCATCCAGGAGGACCCCCAGATTCCGCCCTATCCACAGGGGTAATACCACTCCCCTATGGCCAAAGATGGACATTCCAAACTGGACCGAGATGCCGGTGCGCACAGCCACTCAGTCTTGGCGGGTTGAGGCGAAGCATGTTTCCGTTCATCCAAATCCGTACCGCATCCAGACACTGGGTCATCAGGAGAGGGCATCACCGATCTGGTTGGGGTGGAAATGTACAGCTGAGTATCATCAGCGTACTGATGGAAACTCACCCCAAAACCACGGATGATCTCACCCAGCGTTTCATGTAGATGTTAAATAGCAGGGGAGAGGACCGACCCTGAGGACCCCACAAGAGAGCACCCTCGGTAGACCTCTGCCCCCCCACACCGACTGCGCCCGAGAGGTAGGAGGTGAACCACCAAGCACAGTGCCCCTATACCCAACCCCAGGCAGGAGGATACCATGGTCGATGGTATCAAAGCCGCTGAGAGGTCTAATAGGACCAGGACAGAGGAAAAACCCTGTCCCGAGCCCTCCAGAGATCATCCATCAGTCGACCAATGCCGTCTCCGTGCTGAAACCAGGCGGAAGCCCGATTGATCACGGATCCAGGTAGTCAGCTTCATCCAGGAAAAGCGGAAACTGCTGAGCCACCACACTCTCAACAACCTTCGCTAAAAAGCGAAGGTTGGAGACTGGGCAGTTGTCTAACACGGTAGGGTCCAGGGCAGGCTTCTTCAGAAGGGGTCTCACCACGCCTCCTTCAAGGCAGTGGGAAGACGCCCTCCCTTAATGAAGCGTTGACAACTGCCCGGAGCCAGCCGCGGTGACCTCCCTGGCGGCATAAGCCAGCCAGGAAGGGCACGGTCCAACAAACATGTGGTGGAACTCAGGCGTCGCATAATCCCGTCCACTTCATCCTCGGAAACAGAATCGAACTCATCCCAGATCGTACTGGCCAGACTGCCTACATCCCGTTCCTCAGACCACTGCAAATCAGAGGCAGCCCCGCAGCTGGGAATCTCTTAGGGGCTCCTCACCTGCTCTCTAAGCCCCTCCGACGGCGCCATCTCCCGGAGCTCCTCCGAGTACCAAGGAGCCATCCGGGATCCACGACGTGTGAGGGGTCGATGGGGACAACCCTGTCGAGAGCCTCTGACGCTGCCTGCTGCCAGCCGCCAGGTCCTCAACAGAGCTGTGGGCAAGAGAGGGAAGAAACCCCAGCTCCCGAGAACCGCCCGGTCCATAAGCCTGGGGGGAACCATCTAAGCGGTTCCTCATCCCAGCAGTGGGGGCAGCCTGTTGGAAGACCAGCCGAGGAGATAGTGATCAGACCATGGAACGGGCACAGCCGTAAAAATGGCCTGCCCTCTGTCACTACGCCACTGTTCAGAGACAAAAATTAGGTCAAGAGTGTTCCCCCCTCATGGGTCGGGCCCTGAATAATTGTCAGGCCCATGGCCTCCATAAAGCCATGAATTCCTAAACCCGACAAGACTCCCAGGGAGGGCAGATTGAAGTCCCCCAGGACTATAAGCCCCGAACTCCACCGCCACCCCGAGAGAACATCGAGAAGCCCAGGTAGGGCGCTGTCACATAGCTGGGTGAAAGGTATGCAGCAAGCCCACCCGACCATTGGGCTCCACCTCAGGAGGAGTGTCTCACTCCCACCTATCTCTGGAACAGTGACCTCCCTTGGAAACAAGGTCTCCAACCACGGCCACCCCACCACCTTCCCTGGGCCGGGCCGGTGCAAAACCCAAAACCTGGAGGGCACAAATCTCAGAGGGACACGCCCTCTGGGCCCAACCAGGTCTGGTGATGCAGGCCAGGTCCGCAGCCTCCTCCTCACTACCTCACGGAGGAGGGTGGACTTATTAGCCACGGACCTGGCATTAAAATACACCAGCCTAAGCCCAGGGGTCCCAGTTCCCATGCCCCTGGGAGGAGGCCATAGGGTCGGAGCGCAACCGCACAAAGATGGCGGTGCGTGCTCCCAACACATGATACGCCCTATGCCTCTCCGCTTTCCTGCCAACACCAACCACCCTGGGAATCGCGGCCCCACCTCAGGCCCTGAGTCCCGACGGCCTCCCCGCCCCCCACAACCGGGTTGGACAAAGACCCATTTATCCCTTCCCTAACCCCTTAAGACAATCAATTAAAATTTTAAAAGTTTCCCCTTCCTATCAAATTTAGAATTTAGCCCCTTCTTCTTGGCATGCCACCTCTCGGGATCCCAGGATCCGCATTAAGGTAAGCTTTGACAGGAGAGGGCCACATCCCAGACAGGGGAACGCCTGAGGGCCCATAACCCGATGAGGAATAGGCAAGCATAGTAAATATATCTCGCAAAACAGTACAAGAGGTAGTTGGAAGATGAAACAAAAGGGAGATGGAAATATAATTAAGGGACAGGCGATGTTAAAGTCAGGAAAAGTCCACAATCGGCAGTTCTCTCACCACTGTCGATGATCCAGGTAGAGATGGACCAGTCACTGTTCTGCCACCACAGTGACTTGGGACAGAGTCCTGGATAACCCACTGCACTCTCACTGCAGAATTAATCCTCCCATTGCTCTCTCACTGCAAGGGAGGAGGCCGTCCCAAAGAGGAGGCAAAGTCCAAGTCCGGGTGAATGGTGCAAATGAGCCAAACGCCCTCAATGATGATGAATAGGGACAAAATAACAAGATGGCAAGATGACATTAAAAGAAGAAAAGAACAACGGACAATGATAAACCCCATAGTCCACGTAGCAACGCCCTAGCAGTCCAGGCAAGGTACAGCACTCACATACACCACAGCCACGGGCCCAGGGCCATCGCCAACCAGGGGGGGTCTTGCCAAGACTCGACTCCACCCCCAACCGATAGAGCCCGCCCACCCGACCCGGGTTATGGCCGTGAGTGCCTCCCTCCCGAATCTCCAGGCCCGAGGCCTCCCAGCCCCTCCCCATAGATCTTTCCCCAGGGCTTACATTTCTGGGGAAGGGAGGGGAGGCCTTCGGGGTGGGAAAAGCCCCATTCCCCACAAGGACACTTCCCCAGCCACAAACAAAGGAAAGGGGAGAACCCACAGGCCGGTAGAACTGTTCTTCGACTCCACGGGTCACCCCATGGTGACCCTGGCACCAAAGACCGCCGACCACTATCGTCCCGACTGTTGTCCATATAGCCGGAGCCCCGGCAACAGGATCGTGGTTTATCACCACCAAACTCCCTGCGCCGCCGCACCTGTCGCCAGCAACAGCTGGCCACCATGACCAGCAACGCCAGCAATGTCCCCAGCCAACAGGTCCTCAGCAACTCCAGCACTCCAGCAGACCTCGCCAGCATCTTGGCGCCGAAATCTCCGGCACCGGGCTCCACGAGGTCAGAATAGAACAAACGGCTTTGCTTAATCCGGGCAGCAAGCCAGCAGCCGACAGTCAAAGCAGTCACGGGGAAGCTCAGCAACGCTGAGCCACCGCTCAATTTTTGCCGGAATGGCTCCAGCGCATCCCACACCTAGGAGCAGAAACAGCCGAAACGAAGCAGTAAGAAAGCCTCCTCCTCTAAGAAAACCAACAAAACCTCCATGCCAGAATGCTAACGCCGGGTCAGCCATCTTGGGCATGCGAGAAGCAATGGCAGCCTTTGCACATCTAAAGTCATTCTAAAAACGATATAGCTTGGTTCATTCATAATGCTGACCCGTAATACAGATGTGACGGACCTGAAGTCCCACATATCAGGCACAATGGCTCATACGTTAAGTTGCAGCTTAAAACGTAAGCATCTAGTCGATTAATGTTCAATATTAAATTGGTGCCAGATAAAGATCAGATAAAGATAAAGATAAAGATCAAGGAAATTCAAGAGGGGTTGGACTTGGACTGTTTGTGGGAATGTAATAATGCTAAGCTGATGATGCTCCCCAATTCTGCCTTCTTTTTTCCCCACACACAGTTCCCAGTATTGCCCCAATCACTTTTTCATGGCCTTCCAAACTCAATCACAGAAATTCTAGAGTTGGATGGGGTCATTATTACCTTTGACTCCAACTTCCTGCTCTGGGCATGAATCCAAGTGAAAGCAACTCTGGCAGATAGCTATCCACCCTCCTCTTTCATATATCTACACAGATGAGGCCACCATAGCCACAAATCAGTGGTATTCAATTTTTTTAAATTACCGGTTCTGTGGGCATGGCTTGGTGGGTGTAGTGTGGCTTGGTGGCAGGGGAAGGAATACTGTAAAATCCCCATTTCCACCCCACCCAGGGAAGGATATACTGCAAAATCCCCATTCTCTCCCCACCGCACTAACCTGCT
Organism: Naja naja; assembly: GCA_009733165.1. Classification (NCBI taxonomy): domain Eukaryota; kingdom Metazoa; phylum Chordata; class Lepidosauria; order Squamata; family Elapidae; genus Naja; species Naja naja. Next base: position 39,668,468 of record CM019154.1, read on the forward strand.
TTCCAGCTCCATTCTCCTGTGTAGGTTAACAAAGAAGACCCAGCCATCAGCTGGGACTCCATCAGCTGGGACTTGGCAGGCAGCAAATAGATGGGGCAGGGACAACCAGAGGTGGTATTTACTGGTTCTCCAAACTACTTAAAATTTCAGCTACTGGTTCTCCAGAACCTGTCAGAACTGGCTGAATATCACCTTGCCACAAATCCCTTCTTCCCCATTGACATGCAGCCAGCAAAGGTAAATTCCAAACAGTAAGCTCAGATCTAGTAACCCAGAAGTACATTATGTGTGAACCAAGCTCTGACATGTTTTCCATTAAAATTCAGATGGGATTTTGAACTTGTTTCCCCCATTCTTTGCTGACTCCCTCACCCAAATTTGGGGGAATCCATAGACACATTGCAATGACATCAGTGTCTTGACTTCTTTGCTAAACTACTGGATGCCAGAGTCTTGGAAAATTGATCCTCCAGATGTTGTGCAACCATCCTTTCCATTAGTTAAGCTGGCCAGAGCTTCTATGAAGTATAATTCAGTAGCCCCTAGAGACCCAAGTTTAAACATGAGCATAGCTCCAATTTGAACAAAAGTAACTGTGGAGTGGATTTTGACCCTGATGTTTAGCATTTAGTCTTCCCCAAAAAACCGTTTTAATTTTTCGTTCCTTAGACTACATTCATTATAAATATTTCCAGAGTTTTGATTGGAAACATGGGCTTGGTTCATAAAGCATGCTAAGCCTTCATTCTCATTTCTGACTTAACATGTTTCATTCTCGCTTAACACGTTAAGTGAATGCTATGTTTTTTTCAGTTATTAAACCAGATTACCAACTGGGCTCAAATATGGAATTAAGAGATGGTGGATTATTTGAGTCTAACCACTTTCAGCTCAAACCTCTCCCTTGAAGCTTTGTTTGTGGCTTAGTGCAATGTTTCTCAAAATTAGCAACTTTAAGATATGGAGACTTCAATTCTCACAATTCCCCAGGCCAGCATAGCTGGCTGGGAAATTCTGAGAGTTGAATCCACATGTCAGAAAGTTGCCATGGTTGAGAAACACTAGCCTAGTGTGTTATATCAGGTCAGAGGAATTTAAAATAATTACTTGAATAAATTCCATCTCCATCTCCTCTCTCTGAAAAACTGGCAGTATATATTTCTGTCTTCTTTCCCTTGAAGTGTTTTTTATTTGCTGGTGCTTTCTGTGGATCTCCCCAGTGGTGGTCTTGGCCCATGAATGCAATAGAAGAGGTCTTTGTTTTCCAGTTATCTGTCAGTTTCAAGGTAGTGTGGGAATATTGCTGGAAATATTTGGGTTTTGCAATGTAGAGAGGAAGCCAATATTAAATGTTGGCTCCCTCAGTGAAAGATGTTGACTATAAATCAAAAAGGCTTCTCTGTATGTCTAGAACAAGAAAACTCCACATCTTGGCTGCCGAAATGATAAGAAATGTATTTTCAGAGTGCTTGCCTTTCTTTTTCTTTTTTCCCCTTCGGTTATTTGTCTGAATCCTCAGAGAACCTTTGTAAACTTTCCAGTGCAGCTATCTTCAACACACAAGTAGCAGAACCATACAGAAGGTTGCTATATCTCAGCTGCAAAAAGCCAGACAACCAAGTAGAAGTTAAGAGTCTCAGGCTGTTTTTTCCACGGCCCTTACATGACAACTTTTCATGTATGGCAGGGGTGTCAAACTCAAGGGTGGTTAGATCTGGCCCACAGGGCCATCCTGGAAACAGCGAAGGACTGGTTCACGGTGCCTCTGCCAGTGAAAATGGAGCTCGGGAGAGCCAAGCTCCATTGTCACTGGCAGAGGGTTGCAGGAGGCGCAAAAAAATGGAGCTCGGGAGTCCATTTTCACTGGCAGAGTGCTTGGGCCAACATAGGTGGCACTGACATGAGTGATGTCAAGCTGGCCATGCCCACTCCAGCCACGCCCACTGCAGTCCTCTGGGATCAAACACAACCCTGATGCGCCCTGCAATGAAATCAAGTTTGACACCCCTGATGTACAGGAATAGCAAAGCAACCCAGTTATCCAAGGTCTACAATTGGGAATGGAAAATCTGCCCATCTCCATTACAGCTGGAATTCTCCCATTCACTTTTCAATGAGGTGTCCAGACATTTCATCTGGCCATGATATAATTAGTTTGGTTCTTGTTAACATGTTGTCTGAACTGTGGTTTATACCCTGTGATTTATGGCTGTAGCAGGATGTCTGCACCCTGTTCTCCTTTGTGGACATAGAGATTTCATTCACACATAAGATCTTGTCAAATAGTTTTGGTTTTGACTTAGCACATGTGTAGCTATCTCAAGAAAGAAACCATTCATTACTTTCAACAGGCCCAATTCGAAACTTTGGCTTTGCATAGGTTTGCAAATCTTGGCTGTATCTATTTGTTAGATTTGAGATGAGACCTCACATTTCTTCCTAGAAAACAAGTTGACCAAAGTAGCTCTCCCTCCAACAGTTTGTTCCCTACAACAAACACACAGTGAAATAGACTGGGTAGAATAAAACACACTATTTCAAATTAATCCAGTGAGCTTCTGTAACTGAGATGGACATGATCCTGAGTCTCCCAGGTCCTAGTCCCATCCTATATCTATAATACACTGATGCAATAAACCATGATGAATTCTATTTCGTATTTTGAACATATGTTGCTCACGTGTACAATCTATCTTCAGTCAGTTCTATGAACCTCATGACCCAAAATACACATTATCCAGAGGTGGTATTCAGCAGGTTCTGACCAGTTCTGGAGAACCGGTAGCGGAAATTTTGAGTAGTTCAGAGAACCGGCAAATACCACCTCTGACTGGAGATTTTACAGTATCCTTCCCCTGCCATGCCCACCAAGCCATGCCCACAGAACAGGTAGTAAAAAAAAATTGAATCCCACCACTGACATTATCCTATCCACACGTTCTTGTGTGCAATTTGAGCAGGCCACAGTATTTCAAATCTGGTATGCTTTTGCTGAAATTCTACTGTGGGTTTTTTTTATATTAATTCCCAGTAGAAGGAAGGATAGTTAATATCTACCCTCCTGCCAGATTAGAATGTTTCTTCCTTATTGTGACACTGCTTTCCAATGTGCAAGAATAAACGGAACAAATTACAGTACATATTTTTTAGAGCCCACGCCTCCTGTTCAGTAATCCTGGGTGTGTATCATCCTTCTGAGGAAAAGGCCTGGTATTCCAATTCTTAAAATAATAATAATAATTAGAGGCATGGGCTTTGAATCGTGTTGTATCCCCCCATTTTTTTTATTTAGGTAGCACAGCCAATCTTCTTGGGTGGCCATAAAAGAAAACCAGCCCAAAGAATGTGGCACCTTGGAGCAAAGCAGGCTCAGCTGTGGTTTAGTATATACTACATGCATTTTCTTTGGTGTATAGATACTTTCTCTGTCTGGTCAACAGGTTAAATGCAAAAAAAAAACACAGGACATGCAGTCTGAAACCAAAGTCACGCTTTGAACTAAGTTGTGGCTTGTCAAATAAAGCATAATGGGTCTGTGTTGCAGGAAAATAGGAAAACCAAACCAAATCAAGCCAACCACAAAACAGCTTTTCACGAAGAGTGAACCTTCTTTGCTGGTATGCAAAATCACAGCAGAGATGAGTTTGCACAACAATGCTAGGATGAGGCTAAAATTGGAATGGTAGTTTGTGGTTCTGAGTATCATGGAACACCCAGCTACTGATGGAGAACATTGAGGGATCCACATCACCATATTCCGCTATAAAATGATTAGTCCAGAGCCAGCATTTGTGTTTTGTTCACCTATTTAGGGTGAGGTCATGTTAAACAGCAAAGATCAAAATATTATATTGATTAATATGCTCCATCTTTTTCAATTATTCATTTTCATTCTTGTGATTTTTTTAATGTAATGGAACTTCTTCTGGGAAGTTCCTCCAATCCAAATCCCATAAATAAATATATTATGCACTCAGCTTCCATCTGGCTAGACTTGAGTTCCTTTGACCGCAGAAGCTCTGGTTTCAGACAGTTTTCTTCTAAGAAAGAACTGTAAACTCAACGGAAGAATGCCTTGCAACAAACCATGCACTTCACTGCTGAGTTATGGCCTCTGAAGGAGGGGGCTTTCTCCAGGCTCAGCTACAGCTTGCTTGCCAAAAGGTTGCCTTAATTTCATCCAGATGCTGCCTGCTGGTTGGCTGAGAAATGGATTCATCCAGATGTAGCTGTTCGGCGCTGGTTGGCTGAGAAATGGATGAAAACTAAAGCACAGGCAACACAGACATTCTCTCTCTGGAGTGTTTTCCTGGTTGCCTTGCATTCCTTTTCCTTCCACCCAGAAGTTGTTTTGGAAACTCTCAGAGGAGTTCCAAGAATAACCTCCCTTCCTTCTGTCTGATGAAATGTCACTTCTGGCTCAGAAAGTGGGAAAAGACCAGGGGTGTGGGTGGGTGGAGAAATCCTGCCTGGGTTCTTATGCAAGATGTGGCTTCCCAGGACCCAAATTTCAGTTGACTAGGTGGGACCTGTAAGAGAGAAGCCCAGATTAAAAGAGAAGGACGACTACTTCAATACGGTTAGGCTTGCTAACTTGGCCCCAACTTCCAGCCTCTTCCTCCAAAGATACAACAGTGGTACTATGAAGCTGTTGGCTGTAACTAACTCAACTTCTTCCATCAGCAGCAAGAAAGCACACAGTGCTCACCAGAGAAAATCCTGGAATGACATTCAGGGCCTATCATTTGTTCAATATGGATTATGTCAATTTTGTTATGAGGGTTTTCAAATGTCAACCCATTTACGTGGCTTCTGCATTCCCTGGCAGTGGCTCCTGAACACTGAAATGCTATAACCACAAAGACAATTAAATTCATCCTTTTTTAAAAAAAAAGCACCATGGTTGCCTTCACACAGAACGCAAACCCCCAAATCATCAGTGTCTTCAGGCTATAGTGATGTCAAAGCAAGTAAAATGGCAGCGGTGGTATTGCAATCCAAGCCATAAGCTTGAACTGTGGTGATAATGCCACCCTCTTACTTGCTTTATCTCCATCTGTGGTGGCAGCTGCCCCAAAACATAGCT
>CM019154.1:39674553-39777293 GCA_009733165.1 Naja naja
AAAGAAGACCCAGCCGATCAGCTGGGACTCGGGAGGGCAGAGAATAGATGGGGGCGGGGGCCAGTCAGAGGGTGGCATCTGCCAGTTCTTGATAACTACTCAAAATTTCCGCTACTGGTTCTCCAGAACTGGTCAGAACCGACTGAATACCACCTTTGCTCCTTGCCAATCCAGATTGGGTGTTCAGAATCTACTTGAGCAAGGAAGTCTCTTAGATACTTAAATCCAAGGACAATGGGGCTTCATAACTGAAGAACTGCATTCACTAGCTGAAGTTTCCAAGCATTCTTCAAGGGGCACTACATTATTTATATATTTGGCATATCATACATGGACTAGCAATATATATTAACATTTCACCTACATTAGTAAACACAGTAAAATATAAATGTTAAAAAGATCTATGTTCAAATATTAATGTCTAGGCCATCTAACCATTGAAGCACAGCATTGTTTATATTTAAAAATATATCAGATACTCGACCAATATATGCCACATGTAGAATGATTACAAGCATTACATTGGTAGTATCCTGGAATAAGCTGCTTTCTGAATAAGCAGAAATTTAGTCTTGAAGAGCCTGGAACTATTGAAAAGCCTGGCTCAGCCTAAATTCAGATGTTTTATTTTTATTTTGAATTGTGAGCCACCCAGAGTTGTTCGTTGAGATGGGCAGCTATAGAAATAAATACATAAAAAATAAATATCTGAACTATTATTTATATTTATTATTATTTATATTCTTAAAATATTATTTATATTTAAACCTCACTGGATTGTTTGAGCTCAATTGCTTTGGGGAGGTTCCTTCCTTCCTTCCTTCCTTCTCCCCTCTTCCTTCCTTCCTTCTCCTTCCTTCCTCCTCCCTCCCTCCTCCCTCCCTCCTTCCTTCCTTCCCTCTTCCCTTCTTCTTCCATTCCTCCTCCCTCCCTCCAATATGGGATGATTATCGTAGGAAGAAAGTGGAAAGCTAAATTGGTGATGGGACAATTCCTGATTTGGGAAATTCTAGGGTTTTTTTAAATTACATTTATATGCGCCCCTCCGAAGACTCAGGGCGCTTACAATTTTTGGGAGACAACCCAATGCGCTCAGCAATAGCCTTCATTCCATTGTATATGCCTGCTTATGTACTAAGCGCATTTTTACAAAGTCAATTATTGCCCCCAACAATCTGGGTCCTCAATTTACCTACCCCGAGAGGATGGAAGGCTGAGTCAACCTTGAGCCTGGTGGGATTCGAGCCTACAGCAATTGTAGGCAGCTGGAACTTAAGTACAGGCAATTAGCCTGAACCACCAAGTATTTATGACTGATGCAATGTTCCAGGGTCACGTGATCACTTTTGCAACTTCCTGACAAGCAAAGACAATGTCAAGCACAGGAAACCAGGAGTAGAATACATGGCCAAAGGAAGTTCAGATGAATATATGGCTTTATCGTATGCTAAAGCTCTCTACAAGAATCTGAACTACTAACGGTCCAGGCGAGTTGGCAGTAGAAAACACTCAATGGAATTCAAGGTGGGCTGACTTAAATCTCTTGTGGGCACAAAGGGACTCGGGCTCATGACATGTTTGGCCCCGCCTTCGGACTCAGCCTGGTCATCTCTTACAGTCAATGGGAAGCCAGATCACTTAACAACCATGTTACTAACTTAACAATTGCAGTGATTCACTAACAACTGTAATTGTAGACAGCTGGATCTTAAGAGCAGGCATTTAACAGCCTGAGCCACCATTGACGTTGCAAAGGGTGGACACCCCTGGGATACAAAGAGAAACCAAAACGACCCATTTGTGGAGACTGTAGTAAATTCTGAACCTGGTACTGGGTGGCAGCAATTAGCTGATTTTGGCTGAACTTAAAAATTAATCCCCATGGAACCTGGTTAGTATGTGGATTTTAAGTCATCTCAGAACAATAAACTAAAAAGGAGAATTTTTTTTTAAAAAAAAGTATCTGGCTCGTAAGCCATTGCACTTAGCTTCTGGACCATTGCCACTACCACGTAGTTATGTCCCTGGAATCCACTAGTTGAGGTGGATTTGAAGAAGACATCAAATTATAGAAAACTTTGAAAAAAAAGCTAGAAGACACATACCGTATGGCAGGGCTTGTTTCACTATGGATGTCTTTTTTGAGCCTTCATTGCTTTAGATAGATAGAAACTGATAACTTAAGCATCACTTTGCACTGAGTTTGAGAGGAAGCTCACGGTGACAAGAGTTCTTAAATTAATATCTCCTCAGTCTCTGCACAAATTAATCCTGCTCTGGTTGTTTAGGCTTTTTGGAGCCATACGTTGTCCCATCTTCTTCTTGGTTGCTGGGTAATTCTGCTGCCAGGATTATTTTTCTAAGCAGGAATAGAAGCATAGACAAAACAAAAATACAGGTAGTCCTCGTGCTACGACCACAATTGAGCCCCAAACGTATGTTGCTATAAGGGAAACGTTTGTTGAGTGAGTTTTGCTCCTTTTTACACCTTTTCTTGCCACCGTTGTTAAGTGAATCCATGCATTTGTTAAGTTAGGAACAGGGTTGTTAAGTGAACCTGGCTTCCCCATTGCTTGTCAGAAGGTAGCAAAAAGCAGGTCACACAATCCTGGGACACTGCAACCGTCGTAAATATGAGTCAGTTGACAAGCATCTGAATTTTGGTCATGTGACCATGAGGATGCTGCAACAGTTGCAAGTGTGAAAAATGGCCATACGTCACTTTTTTCAGTACCGTCGCTAAATGAACTGTTGTTAAGTTGAGGACTACCTGTATGTCAGCCTTTCACTGCACAAAGCGAAACTATAGGACAGTGGGGGCTAACCTTTTTCGGCTCCTGTGCCGATAATTGTGTGCGCGGTCGCTTGCGTGTGCTCGCATGCCAGCACCCAGAAGGCAATGCGTGCTGGCCCCCCATGCCCCCTGCACATGCACACGCGATTCCCCCTCATGCGCCGTGCGTCTTTGCGCATGTACGCACAATTCCCTGTGCATCTTTGCGCGTGTGCACACAATTCCCCCTTGTGCGCAGCGCATCCCTGCACATGTGTGCACATCTCCCATACCCCCTTCTGCCCCCCTGCGCATGTGTGCCAGATACCTGACAATCAGCTGTTGGGTAGCGGCACATGCGCGCATGTGCAGTGGGGCTCTTCTGGGAGACATCTCGTGTGCCAGGGGAAATGGCTCTGCATGCCATTTCCGGCATGCATGGCATAGGTTCGCCAACACGGCTATAGGATAACTGAAGATGGTCCATGAATTCTACATCTACAAATACTATCACATCTTTTTCCAATCTGTGTGCTCGCTAGTCCAAAGTCCAGAATCCCAGCCAGAAATACATTGCTAAGAATTCTGGGGATTGGAGCACTGATATCTACTATTTTCCAGCTTGATACAGACAGTTCTAATTGAGGTGAAAACGCTTTGAATCCTCTCCTGTATTCACACTAAAATATAAAACCAATGCATAAGGTGCACTGACTATATAAACAGATCCTTAAAATATAAATGAAGAAACACCAGAAAGATTCCTACATATTAGGATTAAGGTGGGCCTCAGGTTTCCAGCTCTCTGAGACTCAACTATAAAATTGTGCTCATCTTCATACCATACAGAAATTAATACAACTCCACAATTGGCTTCTCCCGCTATATACCTGCCACAGGTTAGAATCCTCCATCAAAGCTTGTTAGGTGTTTAGGATTGTCAGTGCAATCACAGATCTCCAAAAAAAGCCATGATGGTGTCACATACATCAGGATATCATTCCATGAGAGGAACATACGATGTTGTTTATGTCAATTGCATCTTGCATATGCAATTAACATTACTTGTTTGATGACATCATGATGCACATGGAGTAGAACTAGAACGACTGTGGCAAAAGAAAGCAAATGTAGTGCCAATAGTCATAGGTGCCTCGGTTGCAATCTGAAAACAACAGGAGCACCACTTGAGCACCATCGGCATTGACACATTCACCACCAGTCAATTGCAAAAAGACAGCTTTACTTGGAACAGATTACATCCTGAGACGATAGCTGAAACACCATCAAATATCCACATCTTCCTATCCCAGGTCATTGGATAGGTAGACAAAAATGCCAAATCCAGACTCAACATCTGGCAACAAACAATACAACAGCCGCAAAAAATACAGCCAGAACCTTTGCATCCTTTATGTTGGGACATTTTTGCATTGTGGGGCTGCTCTGTAAAACTTGTGTGATTTACTTCTGCGGAGCACAAACAGAACATGCAGCCAACTCAGAAAGAGTCCCATCCTTTAAACACTAAAATACCCACTGTGGCCTCTGCAAACTTAGAAGTAAACTGAATAAGGTCATTGCCAAGAGGAAAGCAGACTGCTATGGTGTGTCATTCCAAAAATCCAGAAATGTATTCATTCCCTCTAATTGTACTCTTGAGCGAAGAGAAACTATCATTCAAACATGGCAAGACTTAAGACAACGACTTCGATGTACCCCTTAAAGAGATTCTGACCAGGTTCCTGCGGGGTGCTTAGATTTGGCCCATGGGGCCACCCTGGAAACAGTGAAGGACTGGTCCACAGTGCCTCTGCCAGTGAAAATGGAGTTTGGGAGGGCTACGTGCGCCCTTCCCAAGCTCCGTTTTCACTGACAGAGGGTTGTAGGAGGCTGTCGCAGCCGAAACAGAGCTTGGGAGCCCGTTTTTGTTGAAAGAGTTCTCAGGCCGCCACAGGCGCCCCCGACACGAGTGACATCGATCTGGTCACGCCCACCCTGGCCACGCCCACCCTGGCCCCTCAAGGTCAAATACAACCCTCAATGAAATCGAGTTCGACACCTCTGCCTTTTACTATCCCGGAGAAATGGTTGTCCAAGCTTTTCTTGAAAACCTCCAGTGATGGAGTACCCACAACTCCCAGGAGGCAAGCTGTTCTATTAATGATATCGTTCTTAGTGTCAGGAAATTCCTTCATATTTCTAAGTTGAATTTCCCTCTGACAAGGTTCCACCCAATACTTCTTGTCCTGCCCTCAGGTGCTATGGAGAATGAATTGACCTCCTCTTCCTTGTGATACCCCTTCAAATATTGGAATACAGCTATCATATCTCCCCTAACCATTCTCTTCAATAAGCTATACACACCTAGCTCCCACAACCATTCATCGTACGATTTAGCCTCCTACACCCTTCACCATTTTTGTTGCTCTTCTTGGCACTCTTTCTAGGGGCTCATCATCTTTTTGGAATTGGGTGAGCAGAATTGAATGCAAGTGCAATCTGCCCAGTGCTGTATAAAGCGATACTATCCCTTCCTGTGAAGGGATATGAGTCAGGGGTGGGCTGCTGGGGGTTAGCAGGGGTTCGGGAGAGCCCCTAGCTAAGATTCTGTGCAGTTTGGAGAACCCCCAAATCCCACTCCTGGCTGGCCCCGTCCCACTCCACCCCCACCCCAGGAGTCCTCACGTGGCTTGTTTTGCATGCAGGTAAGTGCAGAGCGTGCGTGGAGGCTCAGGGTGGGCGAAAAATGGGCCTCCGGAAGTTCAGGAAGGCTGGAAATGGGCCTGTTTCTGGCTTCCAGAGAGTTTCTGGAGCCTGGGGAGGCCGTTTTCGCCCTCCCAGAGGCTCGATGAAAGCAAAAACGCCCCCCTTGCCATGGTGCAGGATGCCAACTAAGCCATGCCCACCATGGCCACAACCACCCAGCAACCGGGCAGAGAACCCGTTGTTAAAATTTTTGAAGCCCACCCCTAGGTATGACCATCCTGCCTCAGAGCAAAGAACCCCAACAAGAACTCCAAGCATAAATGACTTTTTCTGTTTTAATCGCAAAAATACGTGCGCCTAACAACTGCTTTAAACTCAATGTAAATCGTTCTAAACTTGACAGTAAAAATATGATTTCTGTAATAGAGTTGTCAAAGTCTGGAAGGCCCCACCAGATTCAGCTGTCTCAGCTACACATTTTCACAGTTTCAGTCACAAATTGACTTCTGTGGACCTTACTTCATACTTAAGTGATCTGTAGAGGGGACGTGCATAAGTGCACTAATATGCCTATTGTCCCTGTCATTGTATTTTTATTCTCTTATTCTTGTTCTCGTTTTTGTTTGACAAATTCCAATAGATAGATAGATAGATAGATAGATAGATAAGATAGATAGATAAGATAGATAGATAGATATAGATAAGATAGATAGATAGATAAGATAGTTATAGATAGATAGATAAGATAGATAGATAAGATAGATAGATAGATAGATAAGATAGATAAGATAGATAGATAAGATAGATAGATAGATAAGATAGATAAGATAGATAAGATAGATAGATAGATAATTAGATAGATAGATAGATAGATAGATAGATAAGATAGATAAGATATAGATAGAAAGATAATTAGATAGATAGATAGATAGATAGATAGATAGATAGATAGATAAGATAGATAGATAGATAATTAGATAGACAGACAGACAGACAAACAAACAAATAAGTAAATAAATAAAAATAAACATCTGTTCCACTGGCTGACAGCTCACACATTCAGGAAGTTCATCCTTGCCATTTGAAGACCAATGAAGAAGCAATAGTGAACTGAAGACAACTACACAGGGAATGGAGACAGTGATTGTGGCAGAAGAACAAGTTGGCAAAAAATGGACCAGCTTATTGGAATTCCTCTCTGGACAAGGAAAAGGACTCAGGTCATCCACACTCCATATGTAGTTCTCCATAAGGAAAACATAAAACAGCAGTCTCTGGAGAGTTTATACCTTTAAGAGCTGAGTGACCACAATTTTTGCTCAAGGTGCAGTTCGGAGCCTTTCAACAGACATTGGATTTGCATATTTTCTCTCTTAATCTCTCCTGGGAATTACTTATTAACAGGTTTTTTGTTTTGTTTTGCTTTTGGAAAATTCAGAAAGGCAAGTTTCATCATACTGGGTGAGTCTGAAAAAAGTTTTATGCAAGTTTTAAAGACATAAATATTTTTGCTTTGGCATAAACAGCAAAAGGGTAATTGGAACGTTGATTTTGAAAAGTTATAGAAGGATTAAGGGACCAGATAGAGTTGAAATAAAACTTTGTAATGAATTACAAGAACCCTTCTTGTCAATTGTTTTGAATTTTCTAAAAAATATATATGAGGGATTGGAAACTAATTATAAGAAACCATCCTGTGGGCAAATGATGTTGATTAGAGAAAAAAAGTAAGTGGATTTTGAAGGTTGGATTTTAAAGGGAACCAGAAAGAAATAAAGGTTATAATGAAAGGACAAGAGGCTCATTAATACAAAATGGAACAAAATATTCTAACTGTGAAGACTTCAAGGATATTTGGGAACAAAGCATGCAGATGTTTCTCTCAAGATTGTCTCCCAGTATAAAAATGGGACTTAAAGAGGTTATAAAACAGATCTCATTGGACAGAACTGGGTTGATTCAAAAATGGATAAGAGGCTACAAGAATAATAAGGAACAAGAAGTTACATAGGACTTACAAATGAAACCAGAGGATGTTTTTAATAATTAAAAGGGATATACAGATAACAAACCAGAAGCAGGCTAGGATAACCTCTTTATTTTGGATTTAGAAATGAGAACGGTTAAAGTTTTGAAGGAGTTTTTGAAAAGAGACAAAGAGAAATTTAAAAGAAATCAAAGACTGGGGCATTGTTTTAAAGGAATTAAAAACCGAAACAGTTAAACAAATATAAAGTTGGGTTATTCAATCAAGGTATGTCTGTCTCTTTGTATGTTTGTTTCTGATAACACTTAATGGGGTTTTTTTTTTATTACATTTATATGCCGCCCTTCTCCAAAGACTCAGGGCGGCTTACAATTTTTGGAGCACAACCCAATGCGCTCAGCAATAGCCTTCATTCCATTGTATATGCCTGCTTATTACTAAGCGGCATTTTTACAAGGTCAGCTAATTGCCCCCAACAATGTTGGGTCCTCAATTTACCTACCCCGAGAGGATGGAAGGCTGAGTCAACCTTGAGCCTGGTGGGATTCGAGCCTACAGTAATTGTAGACAGCTGGATCTTAAGAGCAGGCATTTAACAGCCTGAGCCACCAAAGCTCTTTTTTTGCTATCCAGGACCAAATGATGAGGCTTTAAAGATTTGTCTATAATTGGCTATACATAAGAGAAATGATATGAAAAGAAGGGATTTTTTTGTTATATTTTTACAGAAAGTGGTAAAGGAGAGGAGAGGAGAGGAGAGGGGGAGAGGGGAAAGGAAAGGAAAGTTCATTTTATTAAGGTTAAAATCTATATGTTGTTGTTCCTGATAATTCTTAATGGACTTTTGATGATTATGACTGAATGACAGAGCTTTAAGAATTTGTTTATTGATAGGAGATGAGATATGGGAAGAAGAGACCTTTTATTGTAGTATCAGAGGTGATAAGTTATTGAAATTGTACTTGTCTTGACGACATTTCTTTATATCTTTTTCTTTACTATCTTTTCCTCTTTTTTGTTTTCTTGCAGATGTTTCATTAGCAAACGGATGATGTTACCTACTTTGGCAATGAAACATCTGCAAGGGAAAAAAACAAAGCTCAATGAACGCCACAGGTCATGCTCTACTTGCCACATCACTGGATTTGTCCTTCCTTTCCATGGGCTAGGTTCATACCACATGTGGTTCAACATGTTTGGGAAATCCAACCACTGTCTTAGCACACTGTAGTATAGTCTCCAACAAAAAAATGTTTATTGTGCATTAGAAACGGTGAGTGCCACAACTATGCATTTCCTGCATCAGATGAGAAAAGCAGATCTTTCTCCTTCTGTCCTGGCCCCTGTTTACAGAGGCACAATCATTTTAACAAACTGCATCACTGTTATGTTTGGTGGTAGCAGTGCCTCAGATAGAAAGTCCATACAGAGAGTGCTAAGGACAGCCAAGAAGATTATAGGAAGCTCGTGTCCTGTCATTCAGGATACTGTTTATAAACACTATGTGCTTAGAGTTCAAAGCATTGTTAGAGACCCCACACATCCACTTCACGGTCTCTTTCTGTTGCTCCCCTCAGGAAGGAAGTTTCAAAGTATTTCTATCAGGACTATCAGATTCTGTAACAGCTGTGTTCCCTAAACTCGCAAGATTCATTTTTCTTGAACTAGACTGTTGTTTCTCTGTGTATAATATATGTGGGTCTTTCTTTCTTTCTTTCTTTCTTTCTTTCTTTCTTTCTTTCTTTCTTTCTTTCTTTCTTTCTTATTTATCATGTTTGTATAGTGAATATTGGAGGTTGTGACCTTTTGAGAGCTTTATGCAACAAAATTTCATTTTAATGTATGCCAATTAGCATACATTTAAAGTGACATTAAAGTTATTTTAAGTCTTAGCCTAAGTTTTTTGAAACACAGAGTTAGGGTTGAGTCTGTTGTGTGAGATCAGCCATGCAATGAGAAACAATTCCCTAGGAATATTATTTTCTCCGGCAATGTTATGATGGCCTCAATTACATTCCAACCTGGATGTTATTATTATTCTGTAAGTTGTGTGTATTGAAGCCTTGTAGTTGGTGTACAGAGCCCTGAAACCCTTTTATTTTTGCCTTTCTATAACAAGTCTAGACCTAGACTTCTTCTTTTCCTTCTTCTTCTTCTCTTCTGGCTCTCTTTGCCTCAGAAACAGAAATGCAGGGAGCCATTTTCATGGTAGAAGTCACTCTTTCTGAAACATTTATGAGGTGATGGGAGGATTTCAGAAGCTTACAAGATAGGAAAGGCAAGGTGTATGGATGATTTCTTAGTTTTTTTAATTTCCAATCTTAATTTGCAGTGAAAGGCTGACTGAAATGACTTACTGCTTTTCCGAAAATACAAAGCCCAAAACCAGAATAAAACAAGGATAAAAGATATTGATGCGTTGCTTCAAGGCCTGCAGGCTGGAGAAACTATATTTGTCATTAAAGGTATACCCAATGGTGTACATGGCCCTTGAATTCAAGATGTTGAAAATAGAAGATTATGTCTCCTCCAAAGAGATATAAGTGCATGGTAGGAAGTGTGATGGCATCATGGGTCATTATTTCATTCTGCAAGTGATATGATATACAGAATAATAGGGTTGGAAGGTCTTCTGGTCCAATCCCTTCTTGAGCAGGAGACAGTATACCATTCCAGAAAAATGGCTGTTCAGTCTCTTCTTGAAAACCTCTATTGACAGAGCACCCACAACTTCTGGAGGCAAGTCATTGATTAATTATCCCACTGTTCGGAAATGTATCCTTAGTTCTATGTTGTCCCTTTCTTTGATAGGTTTCTATCCATTACTTCCAGGGGTGGGATTCCAATTTTTTAACAAGCGGTTCTGCGGGCGTGGCTTAGTTGGTGGGCATGGCTTGGTGGTCATGTGACTGGGTGGACATGGCTTGGTGGTCATGTTATTGTCTGGGTGTGGCCAACTCAATATCACTCACATCGAGGCACGCATCTCCTCGCCTGGCCTCTCAGGACTGTGGGGATGCTGCAACAGTCGTAAGTGTGAAAAATAGTCATAAGTCACTTTTTTCAGTGCCATTGTAACTTTGAATGGTCACTCCACACAAGCAAAGTACCAGCAAAGAAGGGGGAAAAAAACTCCAGAGACGTTCCTGAGACAGGAAGTGTAGTCCTGCCAAGAATGTAATAAGGGTTAACCGAAAGGCAGTTTCTGTAAGCAACACCAGAATGTTTCCTTCCTGCCTTCCTTACAGGATTAGGCCAGTAATTTCTTCTAACAACCGGTTCTCCGAACTGCTCAGAATGTTAACAACCGGTTCTAGCGAATAGGTGCAAACCTGTAGAATCCCACTCCTGATTACTTCTTGTCCTGCCCCCAGGTGGTGCTTTGGAGAGTAAATCAACCCCCTTTTTTCTGTGATAGCCCCTCAAGACCCTACCATGACACCCCTAGTCCTTTGTTAGACTAGACATATCCAGTTCTTCCAACTGTTTATCTTACGTTTTAGTTTCCCAAGGTTGGCCTCTGTGCCATTATCTAGACCAAGGGTGTCAAACTCGATTTCATTGAGGACTATATCAGGGTTATGTTTGATTTTGGGGGGCTGGGGGGGCATGGCCAGGGGTGTGTGGCCAGCTTGTGTTGCGGGTGCCTGTGATGGCCAGAGCAAAAACAGGCTCACGAGCTTCGTTTTCGGCTGCAACGGCCTCCTGCAACATTCTGCCAGAGAAAATGGAGCCGTGCATGGCCCTCCCGAGCTCCATTTTCACTGGCAGAGGCACCATGGGCTGGTCTTTTGCTGTTTCAAGGGCAGCCTCACAGGCCAGATTTAAGCACCTGCCAGGCCATATTCGGCCCGCAGGCCTTGAGTTTGACACCCCTGATCTAGACCAACGTTTCTCAATCTTAGCAACTTTAAGATGTGTGGACTTCAACTTCCCAAATTCTTCAAAATGCTGGCTGAATTACTCTGGAAGTTGAAGTCCACACACCTTAAATTTGCCAAGGTTGAGAAACACTGGTCTAGATTAATTGATCAACTCTTTCATAATGGCATTTCTGGGAATGTTTTTCCCCTTTTGCTACAAGGAGATTTTTTTAAAACGTCTATTTAGCCTGTTTCAGAGCATAATATTCTCATAGTTTGCTCCCTTAAAATGCTGGGAAATCATGCCATAGATTTCCAGTAATAGTAGACTGAAAAGGCTGTAGGTATCACATAAATTTGGGCTGAGGGACTCCTGCAATTTGGGAATGCTGGTTGTTTTCTTCTGCTTTTGAAAAATAATACCTGTCAAAAAAATCACCAATCTTCTACCTTACAAGCAATACTGTATTTATTTTTAAAAAATCACACTATGATTAAGGTTCGCAAAAGTCAACAGGAATCAAGAGATGTCTCTGGAAGTTAATACCTTCTCTTCTTCTGAGTCACTAAAGAAATCTACAGGAAGCCTTCAAGGATATGATAGCAGATGAGGCAGCCCTAGCGATTTTTTGAGAGAATTTGTTCAATATGAACTTAGAACAAATGCACATTTTGAGAAGCTTCATGCAAAATATTAGGGAACTACAGTTAGTTCTCGACTTATGACCACAATTTATAAACCACAGAATTTATGTTGCTAAGTGCGAAATTTGTTAAGTGAATTTGTTAAGTGAATTTTGCTCCATTTTATGACTTTTCTTGCCACATTTGTTAAGTGAATCACTGCAGTCATTAAATTAGTAACATGGTTGTTAAGCAGATCTGGCTTCCCCTTTCATTGACTTTGCTTGTCAGAAAGTCACAAAAGATGATCACATGACTTTGGGACACTGTAACCGTCACTGTAACCGGCAGAAGGGGACTAGAGAGCAGGTGGAGGGTGACTCGCTCTGAATCTGACCGAGCCCAGCTAAGAGCCCATGTTAGGACTTACCTGGCAGCTATGGGGGTGGCGAGGAGATCCTACTCGCCCTCATAGCATCCGAGATAATCGCCCAGCCGCCCTGTTTGGGGTTACCGCTCCCTCCTTCAAATGGGGTGGTGGTGGACCCGTTGCGGGCAGAGCTGAGGAATTTAGTCAGTATCTGCAGGACAAGATCGCTCAGATCCGGGAGGGGTTACGTGTGGATTGTCAGTGGTCTGAGGGGGGGAATGCGAGTGTTTTGGCCAATGTGATCTGGGCTGAGTTTGATCCTGTTTCTGAGGATGAAGTGGACAGGATTATGCGGCGGCTGAGTTCCACCACATGTTTATTGGACCCGTGCCCTTCCTGGTTGGTTTATGCCTCCAGGGAGGTCACGTGCGGCTGGCTCCGGGCAGTGGTTAACTTAATGTCCTACTGGATAGACCCCTGGCTCATCTAGTCCACCAGTCTATGCTCATAGTGGCCAAGCAATTGCACAAGGAAGCCCATTTAGTTTCCCAGCAGATGGCTTACAGAGGTAGTCATGTGGCCATCAAGGTTTCATCCCCAGGACTTCCATGAATAAGTCCAACCTATTTCTGAAGCCAGCCAGCACCACATCTCATTGTATATATTTGTATTTGTATATACAAATGCTTCTTTTTGTCTGTTCCAATTGTCCCAGGATTTTGTTTTATCGGGTAACATCTGATTCTAACGTTTTGGGAATGGGAAAATAATTTCTCCTTTATCCACACCATGCATAGTTCCCCACCCCATCATTTGCTTTTTTTCTAGTCTGAAAGCCTCCAAAAGACTTGAAATTTTGGGCTTAGACAACTTAGAACTACGCCACCTTCGGTCTGACCTAAGCGTAGTACATAAAATTATCTGGTACAATGTCCTCCCTGTCAGTGACTACTTTAGCTTCAGCCACAACAATACACAAGTACACAATAGATACAAACTTAAGGTAAACCTCTCCAAACTCAATTGCAGAAAATATGATTTCAGCAACAGAGTGGTCAGTGCCTGGAACATCCTACCTGACTCTGTGGTTTCTCCCCCGAACCCCCAAAACTTTAACCTTAGATTATCTACTTTTGATCTCACCCCATTCCTAAGAGGTCTGTAAGGGGCATGCATAAGCGCACCAGTGTGCCTTCGGTCCTTGTCCTAATGTCCCCTGTTATTCATTCCCATTTCATGTAATCATAATCATGTTCTAATTATATCTGTTATCTAATACATGCTTGACAAATAAATAAAATAAAAATAAAATAAAATTTTCATGCACAGAAGCTGCTCTAGTCCCTTAATCATCTTACCTGCTCTCCTCTGTGCCTTTTCTAGTTCCACTAAATCCTTTTTGGGGCATGGTGACCAGAACTTCAGCGAGAAGAGAGGATTTAGCATATTCTTTTAAAACTTGGCCTGCCAAGGGTACCTCAAACTCACATTAACCCTTGGGTTGAGTTAAATATGTGTGGGGAGGAATGGATGGCTACATGATTAAGTCATTTGTTTGGTCTTAATCAAATATCTTCTTCTTCCTTCCTACCCAGTTTCAGATAGAGAGGACTTGGAGAATTGCTGCTGGTCAGCATACAGTAAGAGAATAAGAATTTCAATTACCTTTGAGCAATAATTTAGGAGTCATTTTCTAAAACAGATGGGATCAGTACAGCAGTTAAACTAAACTTAATTTATGCCGCTTAATTTAGCTGAATTAATCCCTTCCATTTCATATAATTACTGCCCACAAAATGATATTTTTCTTCTCTGTCAGGTTAAAATTAGAGTTTTGTGATAAGTTCTGGAAGGCCTCTGGGGATCACATCTAAGATTTGAAGGACCACATGGATTCCTACTGGTGGGCCAGTGGTTTAAGTGCAGTATTGCAACTCTACCCATAGCCTGGAATTCGATCTTGATGGGGCACAAGATTGATTCAGCCTTCCATCGTTCCAAGGTCAGTAAAATGAAGGCCCAGATTGCTGGGGTCAATTTGCAAATAATGCTTCTACATTATAAACTGCCCAGAGAATGCTGTAAAGCGCTATGGGGTGGTATATAAGCCTCAATGCTGTTGTTACTATTACTGCAAACTCAACTTGTACATCTCTGGTAGACAATAGTGAGGCTAAAGGAGATGAGAAGGACAGGCAGAGTTGGGGAGGCAGAGTTTAGCATGTCATCAGCTTAAAGTCTTTGCATTCCCAGTCCCCGTCCAGCCCTTCTGAATCCTGTTGTCCTTTATTTGTCACCAATTTAGTGTTGAGCTTTAGTCAACTAGATTCTTATGTATAGCCTTAAATAAATCTCCTATGCTGCAAACTAATGAATGATCTTGATGTTCTGACCTAGCCTTCCCCAAAAAGCACTAAGCAGACTCTTTGTCCTGGCAAAACCCCTTTTATTAAACGAAGGTGAATTTCTTGCATTCACCGTCAGCCAAAGGCCTGGCAAACAGTCTTTCAAGGGTGCAATTAGGAACACAGACCTTATCTAGCTTGGAGAGCTGCCAAGTAAATATTTTCAAATGCAGTGCTGACCAGGAAGGACTTGACACAGAGTATCTGAGGTGCACAGGCAGATCTTCACACTGCTGCAACGAACAGATTGTTCCCTGCAAAAGCCCCCTCCCCTTTTGCTCCTCTTTTAATCCCTATGGGAGGGGCCGTTCACCATCCACCTGTGGCTTTACTCCCATGCCGACCCTTAGTTCGTAACTGTTCTTTTCTTTGGGCAGCTCTGTGCATGCGCAGGCTAGGAACTGGCTCCAGCTGCTCCCCTGCCTCACTGCTGTCTGACTCCAAAGGCAGGTGGTAATTGCCAGCCTGCCCTGGCCCCATCGCTGCCTCTGATGCAGAGCCCTCATCCGAGCCTTCCTCAGCCTCCAGGACTGGCCCATGTTCCTCCCCAACCTCCTCACTGTCTGACTCTGCTGCCAGCTCTGCTACCGTGTTTCCCCGAAAATAAGACACTGTCTTATATTTTTTTTGGCTCCCAAAACACGCTAGGTCTTATTTTCGGGGTAGGTCTTATATATTTATGGTGCCAAATAGTGGGTGTGAGTGTGTACGGGGGGTGTTTCGCAGGTGCACGGTTGCTCCCTGAAAAGTCTTCCTGGAACTGGAGATTTACACTAGGTCTTATTTTCGGGGTAGGTCTTATATTAGGGCAGGTTTAGAAAATAGTGCTAGGTCTTACTTACAGGGTAGGTCTTATTTTCGGGGAAACACGGTAGCTGCTGGCAGGCTACAACACTTGATTCTTCGCACCTGACAAAGGCCCAGAAATCTGATATCATGTAAATGACTCCCTAAGCCAGAAACCATATCCTGCCCCAAGTTCCCTACTGCCTAGGTTGAATGTGTACCAAAATGAATCATTATGTATCAAAATGAATTGAATTATTTTGTATGTGTACGTAGAGATCTTGCTCTATAGACAATGGGAATCAGGACAAATGAGACTTCAAATATCTTTTCTCATTTACTGCAAGTTATATTACCAGCTTAAACTTCCATTAAAAGCTCAGGCAATAAAGCACACTAAAATCAAAGGATGTCATAAAAACTCCAGAATAAATAAAAGCAGGGAGGAAAAACATAGCAGCAGTAATTCCAATAAGACCTCAGCTCGGTATGAAGGAGTGGGAAAAAAAAGATTTGTGTGTCTCCGAAGGCTCAGTGGAACAAAATCGTTTTAACTGAGCTCTTCAAAAGCCAATATCAAGACAGCTTTCCAATCTTCTCAAAGAATGTTTATTAGTGTGACATAAAATATCCCCTGCATATAGAAAGCATGCATAAAATGAGACGTATTGAAGTGAGTCCTTCATGGCATCTTTGCCAATTTCCATGGGAGATTAACAGGGGTTATATGAAATTCTCCTGGCCTCTATGGCTTTGGCTTTGACATTTTTGTGGCATTAAACCAATTTCCCTTCGGCAGGCTTTATTTGCTTGCTTCTCTCGGTGTCTGGGCAGTGTTGAAACAAGCTTTACAAGATAATCAAGTTTGTTTAAACAGTAATGTGACATATAATGTGGAAACAATGATCTCTCCTACCACGGCATGAGATCTTCAGAAAAACACACTCTTCTTAAACGAGGATGAACAGATAAGCAAGCAGTTTTCCAAGTTGGGTTTTTGTGCGGAACAGTAGTCCTTTGTTCCTCCTTCCAGAAAAGAGTTGCTGGCTATTATGGCCCCTCATTAAATCATCACTAGTTGACCCACTCGCGCCATTGCAAACTCTGCTCATTTGTTTTCCTTTAGGAATCGATAGGCCAACAGAGGTCAGGATGAGAAAAAGGAGGCAGTGATGAAGTTGTCTTACAGGACCTTCTCAGACCCTTCCTGGTGGAGCCACTAACCCGGTTCTGTCTAATGTTTTAGTTAAACATTAACAAAAAAATTGCATTTTCCATAAATCTTCACACTCTCCAACAAATGCATGAGTTCATCTTTGTATCTTCCACAACCTGGTTCTCTCCAGTGTTGTGGTTATAAGAATTTCTTGCCAACATGGTCATTAGAGAACATTACATGCAGCTTCTGCAGAACCTTATATGAAGAATTCAGTAGACTAATTGTCTCACCTCCTTTATAAAATATGGGGGGGGAAGGGAAATATGATGAAGTGGATACACCAGAAGCAGGGGTGGGATTCTACCGGTTCAGGCAAACTGGTAGTTCCAGTGAGTATTTGGCCCCGCCCACCTGCCCCTGCCCTTTCCTGTGTTTTACTTCCTTGTTTTTGAGCTCAGCTGATTCGTGGGGCAGAGCAGTTTGCCACGCATCAGCTGTTTTACTCACTGGGGATGCAGAAGGCAAGTAATTGAATTGAAAATGGGCTTTTTAAAATGTAGAGCATGTGCACAAAGTGCACATTTGGCGTGCATGCACGCTCACCAAACCAGTTGAATTGCACCACTGACCAGAGGGAAGGAATTACTTGGCCTCCAAATGTTGCAAGCAGCATCTCTTACATCCATAATTTGTGTAGCCTATGGTAAGGAATGCTAAGGTTGTAGTTGACCAGTGTCAAGACAATTGATCTATGACTGGCCACATTTATCAAGAACCACTTTTCTGCATAGTGTTCAATCAGGTTATTGAATTCAAAACATGATGAGCTGAGATACTGGTATGCTTTCGAATTCCTTGGCAACAATAGTACAAATAGAGATGTTTTCCCCTCCTGCCAGTGCTTCTTCAACCATCAATTGCTATAGTGACAATGAGATAAGGGTGGGGGGGATCTAGAAAGGAAAGAAGAAAGCAAAGCCATCCCTTTCTCTGCTCCATCATCTTTTCCATAGCTCTGGACCAGTGGTGGGATTCAATTTTTTTTTATTACTAGTACTATGGGCCTGGGTTGGTGGGTGTGGCAGGGGAAGGATACTGCAAAATCTCCAGTCAGAGATGGTATTTGCCGGTTCTCTGAACTACTCAAAATTTCCACTACTGTTTCTCCAGAACTGGTCAGAACCTGCTGAATACCACCTCTGGACAGCTGGGAAGTATGGTTCTCCTGTAATGCAAAATTTAGTAACTGATATGGAACGAACATGAAAAGCAGTATTTTTCTGCAGCTTGGTCCAAGTCAACTTTGAAGATAGATCTCTTTTCAAATTAAAGCTTGATTCACCACCATTACCTTTTCAGTAGCAGACACTCATTTTCCCTTTCTTCTTCTTTTGAGTATTCAGACAAAATGCTTTTTCCTGTGACAGCCTTATTTTGGGATGTTGGTACTGATCCACCAATGAGCTACCTGATAACGCAGAATTTGAAAGTATAATATTGATTGTTAAAAACGCACTTAGCAACCTTGCGAGGTACAAAAATGTTCCACGGCAAAATGCCAGTTCTTGATGTATTAATATGTTTATTTGTGTTGGATTTTGTCTTTGAATATTTGCCAGAGGCCTTCATCCAGTTTAAAAAATGTTATTTTGTTCCTAAGGGATTCACCTCAAATGAAAATTTCAGGTTTCTTAAGTCTAAATAAATATTCCCCTCCATCCTCCATGTTTTTCTTAGTAAGTCAGTCCTAATGATTCATTTTTCTCTTTAAAAGTTAGAATTCTCCCTAAAAGTGAGTCACCTATAGTCTTCTGCAGAATTTGAAAATTGGTGTATATCATGCTTTTTTGTGCATTATAACTGACTTACAGAAATAATTCCTAAGGTCTAAGATTCCTAAGATGAGACCCAGAGACTGACTTCCCGACTTCTGGAGAAACCGCACTGCTTCACGGGCCACAATAGTAACACTTTAGGCTAAGCTTCAAAAGGGAATAGAACCATGGCCCAGTGAGGAGGGGGAGAGAAGGACTTTTGGAAGTTAAGTTCAACTCTACATCCATTTCATCCTTAAAAGGACTCAAATGTTTGAAAAGGACATAAAAGAAAGATGCTAGCAAGCCAAAATTAGCTCTGGCCTGAACTTCCAAAGGTGCTTTTTCAGGAGGCAACTGGACTTTCTTGTTTTTCCTTTGAAGACGTTTTGCTTCTCATTCAAGAAGCTTCTTCAGTTCTGACAGGATAGTGGGGAATGGAAGGATTTATATTCCTTGCAGACAGCTGGTCATTTGCATCCTTTTAGAGCAGGGCAGAGGTGGTATTCAGCAGGTTCTGAGCAGTTCTGGAGAACCCGGAAATTGTGAGTAGTTCACTGAACCGGCAAATACCGTGTTTCCCCGAAAATAAGACACTGTCTTATATTTTTTTGGCTCCCAAAAACACACTAGGTCTTATTTTCGGGTAAGTCTTATATATTTATGGTACCAAATAGTGGGTGTGAGTGAGTAGGGGGTGTTTGGGGTGCACGGTTGCTCCCTGAAAAGTCTTCCTGGAACTGGAGATTTACACTAGGTCTTATTTTCGGGGTAGGTCTTATATTAGGGCAGGTTTAGAAAATAGTGCTAGGTCTTACTTCGTAGGTCTTATTTTTGGGGAAACACGGTACCACCTCTGACTGGACCCACTCCCATCTATTCTCTGCCTCCTGCGTCCCAGCTGATTGGCTGGGTCTTCTTTTGTTGCCCTGCACAGGAGAACGGAGCTGGAAAGCAGGTTAATGGGGTGGGGAGGGAATGGGGATTTTGCAGTAACCTTCCCCAGGAGTGGGGAGGGAATGGGGATTTTGTAGTATCCTTCCCCTGCCACGCCCACCATGCCACATCCACCAAGCCATGCCCACAGAACCTGTAGTAAAATTTTTAATCCCACCACTGGAGCAGGGGTGTCAAACTCAAGGCCCACGGGCTAGATCCGATCCATGATGTGGCTAGATCTGGCTTGCAGGGCTGCCCTGGAAGTAGCGAGGAGGTCAGCCCCCTACTACCTCAGTGCCACCTCTCCTCGCCTGGCCTTGCCTCACAGCAGCAGCAGCCTTGAGGAGGAGGTAGACGTGGCCGGACACCCCATCGGGGAAGTGGGGCTGGGCTGGATGGTGGGGTGCCGGTGCCCCAGGATCTCGGGTGTGAGCCATGCCCACCCAGCCACACCCATCTCATAGTCTTACATGCAACTGGCCTTTTGAGGGCAACCATAATGCTGATGCGACCCTCAATGAAATTTGAGTTTGACACCCGTTTTAGAGGAAACACCCTCTAAGGTAAAGGTTCCCCACGCACATACGTGCTAGTTGTTCCTGACTCTAGGGGGCGGTGCTCATCTCCATTTCAAAGCCGAAGAGCCAGCGCTGTCTGAAGATGTCTCTGTGGTCATGTGGGCGGCATGACTAAACACAGAAGGTGCACGGAACGCTGTTACCTTCCCACCAAAGTGGTCCCTATTTTTCTACTAGCCTTTTTACATGCTTTCGAACTGCTAGGTCGGCAGAAGCTGGGACAAGTAACGGGAGCTCACGCCGTTACGCAGCGCTAGGGATTTGAACCACCGAACTGCTGACCTTTCTGATCAACATGCTCATTGAGTTTGACACCCCTGTTTTAGAGGAGGCACCCTCTAAAAGGATGCAAATGACCAGCTGTCTGCAAGGAATATAAATCCTTCCTTTCCCCACTATCTTGTCAGAGCTGAAGAAGCTTCTTGGATGAGAAGCAAAACATCTTCAAAGGAAAAACAAGAAAGTCCAATTGCCTCCTGAAAAAGCACCTTTGGGACATCCATGACCTGGATGACTGAGAATCTCTACAGACCTCTGGCCTGAACTGCTTGCTCTCCATGGCCTTCTCAGGTTTGGTTCCATAGCATATCTATTCTTCTTTGAAGAAACTCCTTACAAATTGTCTTTTGAGTGGTTGCAAGATCAATATGGCAGGTTAGGATTTCGCCCGAAGACTAGCAGCTGTTCTGAACTTTGTGTACCATATATGATAGTCCAGGCTATAACCAAAACCCATCTCAGAAATGCTGAAAGAGTTCATGTGAGATCTTGCGGTTCTACTTCTTATACAAGATTTGGGTATTTTTAAAAATTATATATTTTGCAAAAAGCAGAAATACTTTTGGGAATGCAGAAGTATGCCATCCACTGAATGGCCCAACAGGAATCTATATTCACTTGTTAGTCTCCCCTATGAAACTTCCATTCTATTTCATAAGAACGGACAGAGTAAGGGAATTCAGAGATATCCCTTTCCACCGTTGTGTAAGCTTTCATGCAGAGCAAAAAGAAATGTGAGACCCAAACAAGCAAGTTTGTCAAGGGAAAGTTACAGATATCTATCTCATGTTGCTGCTAAGTAGCTTCTGAATCAAAGAAAAGGGAGGAAGCCAAAAGATAAGGCTTCTTCCAAGAATGCAGTTGTTAATTCTGCCCATCACTTACTGTCCTTAGAGCAAAGAAAATTGAGAAGGAAAACAGTAATAATGTAGGTTTGGCTCAGCAATTTTCTTTTTAAGCATGTTGTTGAATCAACTATAGCAATGTCTCTTGGGTGGGCAAATGGAGAAGGAAAGGGACAATTCTATCTATCATCTATCTATCTATCTATCTATCTATCTATCTATCTATCTATCTATCTATCTATCTATCCACAGATGATGTTGTTCCCTTGTCACAAGACCCAAAAGAGCTAAAAGACACATATAAGAGCTGTACAAAGCAGGAGAACCTGAAAAAGAGCCAAGTTATGCTAAATAAATTCACCAAAGGAAAATATATATATATATATGGAGAAGAACTAGATGTAGTAGACCACTACATATACTTTGGCCAATGGATCTCAATGGAAGGTGACACAGCAAAGGAAACCGAACGGCGTGTTAAATGTGGGTAGCAGACATTCAGCAAGCTAAGCATAATTTTCAAGAGCAACCTCCCCCTATGCACGAAGAGAAAAGTTTTCGATCAGTGTGTGCTACCTGCTCTAAAATGTGCCAGTGAAACATGGACACTAACCTCACAATCGATACAAAAGCTAAGAGTGGTGCAAAGTGCCATGGAAAGATACATGCTTGGTATCACAAGACAAGATAGAAAGACCTGAACATGGATTAGACAACAAATGAACGTATACAATGAGAGACCTTCCTGTCTGCAGAATGGTTGGCATGGTGGATACATTGCATCTTATGCTTGCTCCAAAGAGAATTCCACTCTTAAAGAATAGTCTAGATTGAAAAAGTATGAATTTCTCCTCCAGTTTGTTCCCTTTCAGCCTCCATACAGTCATCCCCGAAAATGAGGATTGTTGCTAAATTTGCAGATGACCTCAGAACAACAAGGACAATCAACTATCACCTGGAATCCAGAGTTGACCTTCGACAACTCTGGATTCCAGGCTATAGTATAACTTTGACATGGCCGAAGATTAATGAATTAGGAATATAAAATGGAATCTTTGTGACAAAGGACTTGGAATAAACATCCAAATATCCAAGTAGAAACCAAAAAAGATAAAACAAACTGCAGAATTGAAGGTAATAGTAGGCCAAATTTCCACCTGGGATTAGACAGAGAGAGAAAACTTTAAAAAATCAACATGTTAACATCTCCTGGAGTAATGGTTGCCTAATCTCTGAGATACCCCCACAAGGTATGAAAGCCTCATGTGCACTACAGATTACCCAATCTTGCCTTAAATAAACCAGGAATTGGAAATGATAATTGAATACCAAAAGCAGGTTTCTTATCACCGCCACTCTGGTTTCATCAAAGGCTTACATTCATCTCTTAAAGAGACCGGTCAAGTTATATTTCATGGCTTGTCAAAGAAAGTGATTCCTTCAGCTGTGTGGAATTAACATCTCCTACAGAAAAGGCAGTACCAACTTTGATGTAATACACTTCCCCACACACAAACCTTAGTTCAGTAAAAGGTCTTGCCTAGCTTGTTAGCTTTGAATAGGGAAATTCTGCATTCGGCATGAATTGCAAATTAAGATTAGCTGGTTTGCCTGGACATGGTCAGGAACCTAGTGGAGAAGTTTCAAAACTATGGAAATACTATGTTCAAAACAGAATAATCATCTGGTTCTATTCTGAACCTGCTGAATAATCTTCAAAGCCAAAGGGTGCTTAAGTGACACTGCAGGAAACAGAGACTAGACATAGTCGTGTCCGACCCACCGCGACCCCATGGACAATGTTCCTCCATGCCTTCCTGTCCTCTACCATCCCCTGTAGTCCATTTAAGCTCACGCTGACTGCTTCAGTGACTCCACCCAGCCACCTCATTCTCTGCCGTCCCCTTCTTCTACTGCCCTCAATCATTCCCAGCATTAGGCTCTTCTCCAGTGAGTCCTTCCTTCTCATTAGGTTTAACAATGTTAATATTAGGTTTAACACTGCTAAAAAGGATAAAACTATACAAAACCTATGTACAATTTGAATAAAATACTGTAAGGATCCAGATACTCAGCCCTGACTAAAAGATGGGGTGGGAGGAAATAGGATGAGCAAGGAGTGGGAGGTGGGGTCTGTTATTAATCTAACAAGAGCCTTGGTGGCGCAGTAGTTAGAGTGCAGTACTGCAGGCTACTTCTGCTGACTGCCGGCTGCCTGCAATTTGGCAGTTCAAATCTCATCAGGCTCAAGGTTGACTCAGCCTTCCATCCTTCCAAGGTTGGTAAAATGAGGACCCAGACTGTTGGGGGCAATATGCTGACTCTGTAAACCACTTAGAGAGGGCTGTAAAGCACTATAAAGTGGTATACAAGTCTAAGTGAAGTGAAGTGAAGAAGAAGTAACAACAACCTCCAACGTGAAGTTTCCTCATTGGAGCCCCAAGCCAACTGACAGAGCCAGGTCCTTAAGTTCTTGCAGAAGGACAGGAGGGTTGGAGCTGACCTCATTCTGAGGGGCAAAATGTTCCAAAGGGCAGGAACAATGGCAGAGAAGGCTCTTCTCCTGGATCCCACCAGCCAGAATACCTCAGTCAATGGGGCCTTCAGCAGGCTTCCTCTGCCAGCACGGGTGGAGTAGGCCAGTCTTGTTGAGATGGTTCCTCAAGTAATTAGCAATGGCATGGATGAGCGTGATCTACCACTGCTATACATATCTGAAGTGGTGAGAGGTATTATTATCTCTTACTTATTTCACTTCATTTAATTATTTAGATCAAAATGAACTTAGTGATACATGAGCACATATGGTCCTGGTGTCAGCATTCCAGAAAACCTCAAATGGCTCCAACAGAAGATCAGGTACGAGGAATTGGATAGTAGCCTTGCCTCTTCTTCTAGCTACATGGTATACAGAATTCTTTATTCCTATATAATAGCTGAGTATGTAGTATAGAATTAAGCAAGCTCTTATTTTAGTTACCAAAGGGTTATACTTTGTTATGTCCCGTCCTTGGTAGGACATCATGTTTTCTTCTCATCTTCCCTTCAATCAACCTTGAGAAACAAATGCTCTCTAGTTCTGAGATGGTTTCCTTGTCACTTGCTATAAACAAAGACTCCTTAGCCTTGATGGTTTCGTTTTTGGCAGAGCTTAACAAAGTATGCCTAGCACAAGATAAGATGAACTTGTCCTTGGTAAACTCCAGCGAGAGGAGACCTTCAAAAAGGACGCTGAGTAATAGTGGTTCAGAGCCTATATAAGTTACTCAGGATTCCCATGGGAGGAAACTTGGATGCAAACCTAACTCACAGTGCTTGCTGGTTTTGGAGGGAACCTACAGCTGTCATCTCTCTATGGCTCCCTGACCAGCAGAATGGAGCATAGGATCTTTCTTTCTTTGTCATTGTATTTCTCACCAATCTGAAATATTCATTGATAGCTCGCTCATGTTAAGTCATTATTTTCTTACACGTCTGTGGAATAAAGCCTTTACTATTCATTCTATGCAGTCATTGCTTCCGAATCCTCAAAAAACCTTGTGACCCAACCCTACTGGACTCCAAACAGGGCAATACAACATGTCAGTGTGGCTTCAGTAATTTGCTGTTGCCTTCTTCCAAAGCAAAGTTAAAATAACAGCACTCCGGCACGCTGAGCTTCATTTTTAACTTGGAGTCCAAATCCATCTTCTTTTCATGCCAGTTCTAAACCAAAGACAAATGTTTCCAAATGTCAAGGGGAAAAAAAAAACCTCCCCCTCTTTGCAAAAGCCTGCACAGCCTTTGGCAAGGAAAGCTTTAGCAGTGTCTAACACAATCCTTTGGAGTACAGGTAGCCGTAACAGATCTGAAATTGCTTTCATAGCCTTGGACTGGGGGATTCATGTTTCCGTTTATATTAATGGAACACAGAACCCGCTCACCCCAGATATAGATTCTTGAATCAAGAGAGATTGATACGCTGAGATAACAGGCCGTTCCAAGTTATTAAATGAACGGCGGGGATCTGTTTTCAGAGTATCTTTGAGTTAATCATTCAAAGCCAGCACATTATGTCTCGTTTGATGAAAAGAAAGGCTAGGGGTGACATGATAGCAGTGTTCCGATATCTCAGGGCTTGCAACAAAGAAGAGGGAGTCAAGCTATTCTCCAAAGCACCTGAGGGCAGGAGAAGAAGAAATGGGTGGAAACTGATCAAGGAGAGAAGCAACTTAGAACTAAGGAGAAATTTCCTGACAGAACAATTAATCATGAACAACTTGCCTCCAGAAGCTGTGAATGCTCCAACACTGGAAGTTTTAAACAAGAGATTGGATAACCATTTGTCTGAAATGCTATAGGGTTTCCTGCCTAAGGGGGTTGAACTAGAAGACCTCCAAGGTCCCTTCCAACTTGTGTTATTCTAATTATGAAATACCCCTCTTGCTGCTGTCAATTCCAAAGGAAAATGCCTCAAAAGCAAATTGTTTACAAGGATCCGATTAGTTGTCAAAGAAATTTGTTTTGTTTGTTTGTAGCTTCTGAAAGCTAATGGTGTTTTGCTGCAAAAAGCAGAAATAAACAAGATTCTCCAAACATACCACGAGGCTCTCATCTAATTTATGATCCACCAATTCATAAGCATTCTTCCCCTTTAAAAGGTTTGTGTTGGTGAAGCTGAATCCAATAGTCACCATCAACAAAAGACACATTTTTTACAGATGTATTTCCAGATATATTCTAGATCAAAAGGACTGCTTTCTCTGGGCCATGAGTTTTTGAATGACGTACTCAAAATCACATGCCAAAAAGTGATAGAAGGAGCCAGAGCAAAATTAGATATGTTATTTACTTTTCCGTGTAATTAAAATTAGATCTAGATGATATGACTGTGCTCCATCAAAGATTTCATATATTTTCTGTTCAGTTTTATAATTTGGTTACAATTTGGTTACAATATAATTTGGTCCTTGGAGGATTTTGTCCAAGGATTTTACTGGTCATCTATGGCCCTGAGGTCTCAGATTGGCCACCTTTGCTGTAGACCAGGGTGGGCTTCAGCTGACTCAGGAATTCAGGGAGTTGAAGTCCTCAAGTCATAAAGGGGCCATTGTTCCCCATCTCTGCTCTAGATAGTAATCCAGAAGAAGACAATTTCTAAAGAAGCATTCTCCAAGCTGGAGTTCTCAAGGTGCGCTGTCTTTCTGAACATGGCAGCCTTTGCACATCTAAAGTCATTCTAAAAACGATATAGCTTGGTTCATTCATAATGCTGACCCGTAATACAGATGTGACGGACCTGAAGTCCCACATATCAGGCACAATGGCTCATACATTAAGTTGCAGCTTAAAACGTAAGCATCTAGTCGATTAATGTTCAATATTAAATTGGTGCCGATAAAGATCAGATAAAGATAAAGATCAAGGAAATTCAAGAGGGGTTGGACTTGGACTGTTTGTGGGAATGTAATAATGCTAAGCTGATGATGCTCCCCAATTCTGCCTTCTTTTTTCCCCACACACAGTTCCCAGTATTGCCCCAATCACTTTTTCATGGCCTTCCAAACTCAATCACAGAAATTCTAGAGTTGGATGGGGTCATTATTACCTTTGACTCCAACTTCCTGCTCTGGGCATGAATCCAAGTGAAAGCAACTCTGGCAGATGGCTATCCACCCTCCTCTTTCATATATCTACACAGATGAGGCCACCATAGCCACAAATCAGTGGTATTCAATTTTTTTTAATTACTGGTTCTGTGGGCATGGCTTGGTGGGTGTAGTGTGGCTTGGTGGGCGTGGCAGGGGAAGAATACTGTAAAATCCCCATTTCCACCCCACTCCAGGGGAAGGATATACTGCAAAATCCCCATTCTCTCCCCACCCCACTAACCTGCTTTCCAGCTCCATTCTCCTGTGTAGGTTAACAAAAGAAGACCCAGCCGATCAGCTGGGACTCCGATCAGCTGGGACTTGGCAGGCAGCAAATAGATGGGGGCAGGGACAACCAGAGGTGGTATTTACCGGTTCTCCAAACTACTCAAAATTTCAGCTACTGGTTCTCCAGAACCTGTCAGAACTGGCTGAATACCACCTTTGCCACAAATCCCTTCTTCCCCCATTGACATGCAGCCAGCAAAGGGTAAATTCCAAACAGTAAGCTCAGATCTAGTAACCCAGAAGTACATTATGTGTGAACCAAGCTCTGACATGTTTTCCATTAAAATTCAGATGGGATTTTGAACTTGTTTCCCCCATTCTTTGCTGACTCCCTCACCCAAATTTGGGGGAATCCATAGACACATTGCAATGACATCAGTGTCTTGACTTCCTTTGCTAAACTACTGGATGCCAGAGTCTTGGAAAATTGATCCTCCAGATGTTGTGCAACCATCCTTTCCATTAGTTAAGCTGGCTGGAGCTTCTATGAAGTATAATTCAATAGCCCCTAGAGACCCAAGTTTAAACATGAGCATAGCTCCAATTTGAACAAAAGTAACTGTGGAGTGGATTTTGACCCTGATGTTTAGCATTTAGTCTTCCCCAAAAAATCGTTTTAATTTTTCGTTCCTTAGACTACATTCATTATAAATATTTCCACAGTTTTGATTGGAAACATGGGCTTGGTTCATAAAGCATGCTAAGCCTTCATTCTCATTTCTGACTTAACATGTTTCATTCTCGCAACACGCTAAGTGAATGCTATGTTTTTTCAGTTATTAAACCAGATTACCAACTGGGCTCAAATATGGAATTAAGAGATGGTGGATTATTTGAGTCTAACCACTTTCAGCTCAAACCTCTCCCTTGAAGCTTTGTTTGTGGCTTAGTGCAATGTTTCTCAAAATTAGCAACTTTAAGATATGGAGACTTCAATTCTCACAATTCCCAGGCCAGCATAGCTGGCTGGGAAATTCTGAGAGTTGAATCCACATGTCAGAAAGTTGCCATGGTTGAGAAACACTAGTCTAGTGTGTTATATCAGGTCAGAGGAATTTAAAATAATTACTTGAATAAATTCCATCTCCATCTCCTCTCTCTGAAAAACTGGCAGTATATATTTCTGTCTTCTTTCCCTTGAAGTGTTTTTTATTTGCTGGTGCTTTCTGTGGATCTCCCCCAAGGAGTGGTGGTCTTGGCCCATGAATGCAATAGAAGAGGTCTTTGTTTTCCAGTTATCTGTCAGTTTCAAGGTAGTGTGGGAATATTGCTGGAAATATTTGGGTTTTGCAATGTAGAGAGGAAGCCAATATTAAATGTTGGCTCCCTCAGTGAAAGATGTTGACTATAAATCAAAAAGGCTTCTCTGTATGTCTAGAACAAGAAAACTCCACATCTTGGCTGCCGAAATGATAAGAAATGTATTTTCAGAGTGCTTGCCTTTCTTTTCTTTTTCCCTTCGGTTATTTGTCTGAATCCTCAGAGAACCTTTGTAAACTTTCCAGTGCAGCTATCTTCAACACACAAGTAGCAGAACCATACAGAAGGTTGCTATATCTCGGCTGCAAAAAGCCAGACAACCAAGTAGAAGTTAAGAGTCTCAGGCTGTTTTTTCCACGGCCCTTACATGACAACTTTTCATGTATAGCAGGGGTGTCAAACTCAAGGGTGGTTAGATCTGGCCCACAGGGCCATCCTGGAAACAGTGAAGGACTGGTTCACGGTGCCTCTGCCAGTGAAAATGGAGCTCGGGAGAGCCAAGCTCCATTGTCACTGGCAGAGGGTTGCAGGAGGCCAGCGCAGCCGAAAACGGAGCTCGGGAGTCCATTTTCACTGGCAGAGTGCTTGGGCCAACATAGGTGGCACTGACATGAGTGATGTCAAGCTGGCCATGCCCACTCCAGCCACGCCCACTGCAGTCCTCTGGGATCAAACACAACCCTGATGCGGCCCTGCAATGAAATCAAGTTTGACACCCCTGATGTACAGGAATAGCAAAGCAACCCAGTTATCCAAGGTCTACAATTGGGAATGGAAAATCTGCCCATCTCCATTACAGCTGGAATTCTCCCATTCACTTTTCAATGAGGTGTCCAGACATTTCATCTGGCCATGATATAATTAGTTTGGTTCTTGTTAACATGTTGTCTGAACTGTGGTTTATACCCTGTGATTTATGGCTGTAGCAGGATGTCTGCACCCTGTTCTTTGTGGACATAGAGATTTCATTCACACATAAGATCTTGTCAAATAGTTTTGGTTTTGACTTAGCACATGTGTAGCTATCTCAAGAAAGAAACCATTCATTACTTTCAACAGGCCCAATTCGAAACTTTGGCTTTGCATAGGTTTGCAAATCTTGGCTGTATCTATTTGTTAGATTTGAGATGAGACCTCACATTTCTACCTAGAAAGCAAGTTGACCAAGGTAGCTCTCCCTACAACAGTTTGTTCCCTACAACAAACACACAGTGAAATAGACTGGGTAGAATAAAACACACTATTTCAAATTAATCCAGTGAGCTTCTGTAACTGAGATGGACATGATCCTGAGTCTCCCAGGTCCTAGTCCCATCCTATATCTATAATACACGGATGCAATAAACCATGATGAATTCTATTTCGTATTTTGAACATATGTTGCTCACGTGTACAATCTATCTTCAGTCAGTTCTATGAACCTCATGACCCAAAATACACATTATCCAGAGGTGGTATTCAGCAGGTTCTGACCAGTTCTGGAGAACCGTAGCGAAATTTTGAGTAGTTCAGAGAACCGGCAAATACCACCTCTGACTGGAGATTTTACAGTATCCTTCCCCTGCCATGCCCACCAAGCCATGCCCACAGAACAGGTAGTAAAAAAAAATTGAATCCCACCACTGACATTATCCTATCCACACGTTCTTGTGTGCAATTTGAGCAGGCCACAGTATTTCAAATCTGGTATGCTTTTGCTGAAATTCTACTGTGGGTTTTTTTTTATATTAATTCCCAGTAGAAGGAAGGATAGTTAATATCTACCCTCCTGCCAGATTAGAATGTTTCTTCCTTATTGTGACACTTCGTTTTCCAATGTGCAAGAATAAACGGAACAAATTACAGTACGTACAATTTTAGAGCCCACGCCTCCTGTTCAGTAATCCTGGGTGTGTATCATCCTTCTGAGGAAAAGGCCTGGTATTCCAATTCTTTAAAATAATAATAATAATTAGAGGCCAAAGGGCATGGGGGAAATTATGTGGCTTTGAATCGTGTTGTATCCCCCCATTTTTTTTATTTAGGTAGCACAGCCAATCTTCTTGGGTGGCCATAAAAGAAAACCAGCCCAAAGAATGTGGCACCTTGGAGTAAAGCAGGCTCAGCTGTGGTTTAGTATATACTACATGCATTTTCTTTGGTGTATAGATACTTTCTCTGTCTGGTCAACAGGTTAAATGCAAAAAAAAAAAAAACACAGGACATGCGAGTCTGAAACCAAAGTCACGCTTTGAACTAAGTTGTGGCTTGTCAAATAAAGCATAATGGGTCTGTGTTGCAGGAAAATAGGAAAACCAAACCAAATCAAGCCAACCACAAAACAGCTTTTCACGAAGAGCGAACCTTCTTTGCTGGTATGCAAAATCACAGCGAAGATGAGTTTGCACAACAATGCTAGGATGAGGCTAAAATTGGAATGGTAGTTTGTGGTTCTGAGCACCATGGAACACCCAGCTACTGATGGAGAACATTGAGGGATCCACGTCACCACATTCCGCTATAAAAAGATTGGTCCATTTGTGTTTTGTTCACCTATTTAGGGTGAGGTCCGTTACTAAACAGCAAAGATCAAAATATTATATTGATTAATATGCTCCATCTTTTCAATTATTCATTTTCATTCTTGTGATTTTTTTTAATGTACTGGAACTTCTTCTGGGAAGTTCCTCCAATCCAAATCCCGTAAATAAATATATTATGCACCAGGCAAAAATTGTCTTCCATCTGGCTAGACTTGAGTTCCTTTGACCGGCAGAAGCTCTCAAGGGTTTCAGACAGAAGCTCTTCTAAGAAAGAACTGTAAAACTCAACGGGAAGAATGCCTTGCAACAAACCATGCACTTCACTGCTGAGTTATGGCCTCTCTGAAGGAGGGGGGCTTTCCTCCAGGCTCAGCTACAGCTTGCTTGCCAAAAAGGTTGGCTACTATTGCCTTAATTTCATCCAGATGTAGCTGCTCCGGCGCTGGTTGGCTGAGAAATGGATGAAAACTAAAGCACAGGCAACACAGACATTCTCTCTCTGGAGTGTTTTCCTGGTTGCCTTGCATTCCTTTTCCTTCCACCCAGAAGTTGTTTTGGAAACTCTCAGAGGAGTTCCAAGAATAACCTCCCTTCCTTCTGTCTGATGAAATGTCACTTCTGGCTCAGAAAGTGGGAAAAGACCAGGGGTGTGGGTGGGTGGAGAAATCCTGCCTGGGTTCTTATGCAAGATGTGGCTTCCCAGGACCCAAATTTCAGCTGACTAGGTGGGACCTGTAAGAGAGAAGCCCAGATTAAAAGAGAAGGACGACACTTCATACGTTAGGCTTGCTAACTTGGCCCCAACTTCCAGCCTCTTCCTCCAAAGATACAACAGTGGTACTATGAAGCTGTTGGCTGTAACTAACTCAACTTCTTCCATCAGCAGCAAGAAAGCACACAGTGCTCACCAGAGAAAAATCCTTGGAATGACATTCAGGGCCTATCATTTGTTCAATATGGATTATGTCAATTTTGTTATGAGGGTTTTCAAATGTCAACCCATTTACGGGCTTCTGCATTCCTGGCAGTGGCTCCTGAACACTGAAATGCTATAACCACAAAGACAATTAAATTCATCCTTTTTTTAAAAAAAGCACCATGGTTGCCTTCACACAGAACGCAAACCCCCAAATCATCAGTGTCTTCAGGCTATAGTGATGTCAAAGGCAAATGGCAGCGGTGGTATTGCAATCCAAGCCATAAGCTTGAACTGTGGTGATAATGCCACCCTCTTACTTGCTTTATCTCCATCTGTGGTGGCAGCTGCCCCAAAACATAGCTTAACAAAACACAGCTATGTTCGTATCACACATGATACCCAAATGAATTAATCCATACGGTGTCTTCCTGTGATGACTTGGTTCACACAACATGCCAAACCCTTCTCACAACATGCTGAACCATAAAAAGCTCAAACCTTTTAAGCTATATTAGTGTGGTTTTGAAGTCAGCCCATGAGAGTTACTTTTGTCTCTTCAAACTGACAGCTTTCAGGGATGTCTTCAACTAACCCCCCAGGGGTGGGATGCTACCGGTTCGGCCTGGTTCTATAGAACCTGTAGCTGTGAAGAGCAGCTGACACCAAACCGGTTCGGTGTTTGGCCCACCTGCCTGCCCTGGCTCTAGACTGTCCTTTATTCCCTGCTTTTCCCTCCTCGGCTGCTTTGCACGGCACAGCTGAGGTTGAAAAAGCAGGAAACAAGAGGATTTTCAACTGCTGCGCACCCGAGCATAGTGCTTGTCAGCTGTCCAGGCAGCACAGCTGATGATTTCTTGCAAATGCTACACACACAATTGTCCCCAGTTCAGAGAACCGGCAAATCATTCCACTGGCTGGCCCTGCCCCTCCCTGCCCACTCACTCCTTTCCTGGCATGCAAGCCATCCAACTTGCCTGGTTTGGTAAGTTGCTATTTTTCCTTTTTCCCACCCAACCATTAGGTGTTCTGCTCTGCCAGGAGATTTAGATCAGCTAGAAAGCAGGAAATCATTGAATTTCTTGCTTTCCAGCTAATCTAAAAGCAGAGCCGAACCTTCCTGAGGACTGAAGCTTTTCAGTGCAGATTCAGGTAGCCGATTGCAGATAGATAGATAGATCTCTAAATTAATCTGTGATTCTGTGAGCAACTCAATCTGCCTGCCTGCTTTGCCTGCTTCTGGGTAAAAGTTGCTCTTTTTTATAAAAAAATTCAATATTTACATAAATATTTATAATATTTACATACAAGCAATGCCCACCCAGTCACATGACCACCAAGCCATGCCCAGTCAGCAAGCCACGCCCACCCATCACATGACCACCAGGCCACACCACAAATTAGGCCACACCCACAGAACCAGTTGTTAAGAAATTTGAATCCCACCCCTGCCTAACCCTAACACAAATAGGGACTCTCTTTCTTTTATCACTACAGCACACATCTGAACGTGAATATCTTTTGAAACTCTTCATATGTTGAAGTTCCTCACCCTACAAGATTAAATGCTACTATTTCTGTTATGTATGCAGGTTTCAATGTCATTGGTTAAGTTTTACCAAGGAAAAGCTTCAGCAATTGGGTCCAGGGGACATCACTGAGAAAGTTGAAAAACTTCTTAGTGTTCAGCACATCACTCCTAACCCATCAACTAACTTATCCCCAGCAGAGTTGTTGATGGGTAGGAAACTTAGGTCTTCCCTTGACCGCCTTCATCCCACTTACGCACCCAACGCACCACTAGATTCCACTAGCAAAGTTCGCACGTTCAGTGTGGGTGATTCTGTTTATGCTAAGAACCTTATGGATGAGCCTTCATGGATTCCTGCTGAAATAACTCAAATCACAGGCCCTCATTCTTACAGGGTAAAAAGAGGATGGAGTCCTCTGGAGCAGGCACATTGATCAGCTTAGATCCAGGTTACCTCAGGAACATCGCAATTTTTCCTCTCTAGTTCCCATACCTAATGCTTTTTCTAGGGGGAGGGGAGGAACATGAGGATAATCAGCAAACAAGAATCAACCCCATGTGTAACAAGCCATTATGACAGGAACCATCCCAAAACCTGTCACAATGCCAAAATCCATCCTTACAAGTGGAAGATTGCACATCACTACCTGACTAGGGTGCTGACATTGGGCTGGAGATGGGTTGGGAGGAGAGACCAGATTCTAACAATCAAACAGGGTCTTCTTTCACAGGAAGTCCAACTAGGGAAATGTCAACAGACACATTTCCCCTCTCACTGGGTGAGAACATTAAAACTTCTGAACCACGAAGGTCTCAACGTACACGTAAGAGCCCCACCTATTTAAAAGAATACATTAGATAGGTTGGGGTTTGAGTATGGACTGAACCTAGTGGGGAGGGGTGTTATGTATGCAGGTTTGAATGTCATTGGTTAAGTTTGAACTGTTCTAGTAAAATATCAGAAATGATTGATTTAAAAAGTGCAGGAAAACCCTGCACTCTGATTGGCTGGCAACTACGGCTGCTGGCTATAAGTAGCAGCCACAGACCAGCCAAATCGGGTCTGTTATGAGCTGTAGTCACTAATAAACTCTTCACTGAAGCACTTCGCGTCTGACTCTTCATGCAAATCTAACAATTTCCTTTTTCTTCTTCAAGCATTTCAAATTTAAGCAGGATTCTCATATTAGCAAAAGCCCTGGTTTACTTAACCACTTGAAATCACAACTGGGTGAGCTCACACGTCTTTTTACATCAAAAACTACAGATTATATACCACAACAACAAGGTTCCTGCCACATGCATTATACGATTTTATGCAACATAGGAACTAAGACTTAGCTTCAAGCTAGAAATGTAGCATGTAAACAAAAGGTAAAAGGTGGCAATAAAGAACAAATTACTCTGTAATTACCAGTAATTTTTTAACCTTGGTGATGGGTGCTTTGGAGATATAAGCAAATCTTTTTTAAATCTAATGGTGGCAAGATAAAAAAGTTTGTGAATATGATTGACTTTTATTATGCTCAGAAACTTGTTTTCCATTCAGTTAATGCTCTCTGTTCTTCACAGTCACATATGCAAAAATAAGTGGTTTGTTTTTCCTTGTTTCAACTCTGACCATGGCCTACACTGAGAGGCTGGAGCCAAATCTCATTAAAATCAAACAAATAACCTTCTTCTATCTCTTCTGGGCTCTCGCCCTCTCAGCAATATTTCTAAGTGATGGCAGCCATGGACAACTTTATCAGCCTGTGCAAAAGATTGTGGAAAAAAGGCACATCCAGATCAAAATACTTTGCTAAAAGCCCGGAAATGTTGACTAAAGCTTTTATTTGACAAATGAAAGAAGGAAAAAGAGAAAGACAAACAAGCCAGGTCATCAAGGATGTCAGAAAACCAGCGCTATCAAAGGACTCTTTGTTGAGCCTAAGAGTGCATAATCTACAGGGTCAAATGGACAAATTTGAAGCAATCGTGCCTTTTGTCTTGCACGGAAGGAGGCATTTTTCACACTGCAGGATGGTGGCACCGAGCAAAAAGTGTTGAAAGACAAATAAAATTCCTGGAAGTACCTGGAACAAGCAATGCTAAAGGTCTTAAAAGACTGCTTCTGATGGTCATCATAATGTCTTATTTGGGAACTAGAACACATTCATAGATGGCATCAAAAGGCACATTCTGTGTAGATACAGTAAAGCAGCTTTACAAAAATGGAGCAGCTTCCTTTTCCTAACAGAAGAAAACTACTCAAATACTTTCCAATTGTAGAACTTTTAAACCAGAGTGGAAACTGGCATGACTTGTAAATGCGACACTGGGAATTACTTGCATTCCCAGCCAAAACTCATTATACACAGTTCCACAGATAAGAGCACGCTTTTCAGTTCTGTTGAATGGTGCCAAGAAACAGAAGTCCAATTAAGACTAACATAAACCAACCCAAAAACCTAGAAAAAACCGACCAGAGTACAGAGCTTCACAAAGGACTCAGAAATTACTGAACTGCTTTGCTTCCTGCAAAGCTCTTCATCATTGAGGACTGACTTTTATCCCTTATGGGGGAGGCAATCACCTCCCAGCCTTACTCCCAAGTCGCACCTTCTGCTTCAGCTGTTCTTGCCTTCTAGCAGCTCTGCGCACATGCGTTCTGGGAACAGGCTTCCCGGCATCCTCTGCTTCGCTGCTGCCAGACTTTGAAAGCTCCGAAGGCAGCACCCCACTCTCAGATGATCCTGGCCCCATCACTGCATTGGATGCAGGACCCTTGTCCAAGTCCTCGCCAGACTCCCTGACTGGTTCCTTTTCGTCCTCACTGTCCGATACCTCTGCCGTCCACACCAACAGCCATTTGAAAGCATGCAAATGCGAGTAGATTAATAGGTACCACTTAGGTGGGAAGGTAACAGCATTTCATGCACCTTCAGCCACATGACCACAGAAATTGTCTGCAGACAATGCTGGCTCCCTCGCCAAGAAATGGAAATGAGCACCGTGCCCGAGAGCCAGACATAACCGGAAAGGAAACCTTTACCTTTATATAAATATATACATGCAAACAAACCTATCCATAGGTACATGGGCTGGCTAGGCCTTCTTGGGAATTGTAGCCCCAATACATTTGGACACTACCAAACTGGGGGAAGTCAGCAAATCTATACCTGACCCAACAGAGGTGGTACTCAGCAGGTTCTGACCAGTTCTGGAGAACCGGTAGCAGAAATTTTGAGTAGTTTGGAGAATTGGCAAATACCACCTCTGACTGGCCCCGCCCCCATCTATTCTCTGCCTCCCGAGTCCCGGGCTGGGTCTGGAGCTGGAAAGCAGGCTAGTGAGGTGGGGAGGCAATGGAGATTTTACAGTATCCTTCCCCTGCCATGCCCACCAAGCCACGCCCACCGAACAGGTAGTAAATTTTTTTTGAATTCCACCACTGCCCAACAGGACAATTCTTCTTTCTTTTTTTCTTTGAAGGAATAAAAAGTATTGGCAGAGAGAGGCTCAGGAAGAATCGTCTGAAGTCTTTGTTCAACTTTAAGAAGCAGAAAGCATTTTCCTACTAGTTCTGCCCCAACTGTTTTCTATTTCAAATTGATAGTGTGCTTTTTTTTTAATAACTCCAGCTTGAGAACAGACTATGACCAATGTGCCCTGAGGGATTTTGTAGGCCTGCGTTTTTCAACACATCTCTGCCTTTTGGTAATCCCAGTGATGAATGTTTAAAAAAAAACAATAACAAAAAAACCAAACACAACTGCCTGCCAGTCTTGATTTCTCTGCTAATCCTCATTTCATAAATATGCCTATGGGCCTTGATCCTTTTAATTTTTGTCCTGAAGTTTCTTTTTGGGCCATTTCTCTTGAATACGGCATACAAGTTATTTATAATTTCCTGGAAATATTTCATGCTCTAATAGAACAGGTTTGGGAGGGAACATTCAATAGTCTGCCCAAGCTACCGTGTTTCCCCAAAAATAAGACCTACCCCGAAAATAAGACCTATCCCAAAAAATAAGACCTACCCCAAAAATAAGACCTACCCCAAAAATAAGACCTAGTGTGTTTTTGGGAGCCCAAAAAAATATAAGACAGTGTCTTATGTTAGGGGAAACACGGTATGCGATTTGTTCTTGGTTTCGTACATGAATAAATGTACATTGTTCTACATGAATATGGTAAGTGTTTTTTCATTTATATATATATATATATATATATATATATATATATATATATATATATTTGTTTTAAGTAGATTTCGGTAAAAGGTATGTAGGTCTTGGTGTATTGGTCTTGTCCGTTAAGATGTAAGACCCGAATACACCAAGACATATATATATATATATATATATATATATATATATATATATATATAGTATGATTCTTGTCCGTGTATGATTGAGAATACCTTGAAATTTCATCTCATGGCTGGTGTTTCAGCTTCTCCTGGAGAAGAAGACACCAGATACATGTATATATATAATCATATATATACATATGAATCTAATATATATATATATATGACACCAAAATAAGTAGTGTGTTTTGGGAGCCAAAAAATATAAGACAGTGTCTTATTTTCGGGGAAACACGGTAATAGCTTGTTGCAGAAAACACCAAAATGTTGGTTTGCTTGGGAATATCTCTGGGTTTGTGTGCATGGTTTAAATTTCGCAGGGACACCAATGAATTCACCAAAAGTGCAGGTGCTCCTGCTGAATTGTGAATATTTAGTTATTTCATCGATATCAGTTATTAAGGAACCTTATAAATATATTATAAAGCAACTTAATGCTCAGTTGTTAACTTAAAACTCTCATTGCTGCATACAACTACTTAGAATTTCCAATGTGGATAGAATAAATGTAATATAGACATTTCTGCAGAATTAAAATGTGGCCTTTTAAAGCAGAAATGGACACTCTTCATCCAAGAGTGTGCAGAACCCATCAGCCTTTTGTAGCCACTCAACAGGAGCCTCACAATTTGTCACTGAAATTTGGAAACAAAACAGCCAAATTTCAATGGAACAATTTCAGATTATATGGAAGGATTTCAGAGTAGGTCTTGCCAATGGTTTATTTATTTATTTTTATTTTTATTCATATTTATATCCCGCCCTTCTCCGGAGACTCAGGGTGGCTTACAGTTTTTGGGATACAACCCAATGCACTCAGCAATAGCCTTCATTCCATTGTATATGCCTGCTTATTACTAAGCAGCATTTTTACAAAGTCAGCTTATTGCCCCCAACAATCTTGGGTCCTCACTTTACCTACCCCGAGAGGATGGAAGGCTGAGTCAACCTTGAGCCTGGTGGGATTCGAGCCTGCAATAATTACAGGCAGCTGGAGCTAAGTGCTAGGCTATTAACAGCCTGCACCACCAAGGCACAATGGTTGACTTCCCAGTGTCCCCTTCCCTTTCTAAATGTAATGGGTTGGGGGGGGAAACATACTGTGTCTAGCCCTCTGATGGCAACCTATGGCATGTGTGCCAGAAGTGACACGCAGAGCCATCTCTGCCAGCACGCGAACCGTCGCCCCAAATCAGGTCCACTGCGCATGTGCGCGCGCCTGCCTCCCACCAGCCCACTAATTGTCGGGTATCTGCCGTGCATGCGCAGGGAGCGGGGCGTGTGAGAGAGCCATGTGCACATGCGCAGAGGCATGGGGCACACACAGGGGGTTGTATGCACATGCACAGGGGGCAGGGGGTTGCACGCGCATTTTATTATGGGTGTAGGCATGTGCGTGCGTGCGCACACATGCACTTTCGGCACACGACGATGAAAATTTTAGCCATCACTGATCTAGCCTATCCATCCTCCTCAAGTCCTAGGCTGCCTCAAGGCATCTGCTTGGCTAGACTAAATTAGCTGTCAGTATGATCCATCAAGCTGCTTGACTAAGGTCTGGATGGGGCCATGTTAAACAACTGGCAGTGCCAACTATGTTCTTCACCAGCTCTAGTATCATGTTGAGGGTTGGTCTCTTTGCTTATTTATGGTACTAACATTTTGATTGCTGATCTCATTAATCTCATAAATAATACACATATCAAACTAGTGGAAAAATGAAGCAACGAGTCCTCCTAAACTCTGTTCAGTTGAAGAGCAAATCCATAAATTTTCAGCAACTGCTGCTGGGTTGCATTTTACAACAGTCAACTGATTTAAGGTTTATCCCATTAATTTCTCGCCCTTCCAAACAGTGGCTCTCAAGAAGTATAAACCAACATGCCACTAGGATACATGAGCCTCAAATGGTTTGCATAGTGAAACAGGCTGTTTGTACAAATTAGATTCCAAAGCATCATTAACCACCTTCTAGGATGACGCTGGCTACTTTCTTTTGAGGGGATGATCTCTATGCCTTCAAGGGTTGCAAACATTTGAGCATGGCATCATGACATTAACGGACTGAATGGTTCTCA
The DNA here is from genome assembly GCA_009733165.1 of Naja naja. NCBI lineage: Eukaryota > Metazoa > Chordata > Lepidosauria > Squamata > Elapidae > Naja > Naja naja. The sequence continues at coordinate 39,714,264 of CM019154.1, forward strand.
TAATTTCAAGCTATTTTCTTGAGGAGGTCTTTAAAAGAAAATTAAGCGATGGGACAAAATGGGATTTAAGGGACAAAAGCAGTGTCTTGTATGTGCTTTTGTTCCAGAAATCCCTGCAAATCCCCAAGGAAAAGGGGGCTCTCTAGGGAATCGGGATATCGAAGGATAGTTGTCCAGTTCTGTCAAGGATTTTATGAATTTGGACTACTGTGTAGAAATGTACTTTCAGCCAACAAGAATCCAGTTGGAGGTTAAGAAAAGAAAGCAGGCAGGCAGGTAGGTAGGTAGTGTAGGCAGGCAGGAAAGCAGGCAGGCAGGTAAAGGGAAGAAAGAAAGCAGAGGTGGTATTCAGCAGGTTCTGACCAGTTCAGGAGAACTGGTAGTGGAAATTTTGTGTAGTTCGGAGAACCGGGAAATCCCACCTCTGACTTGGCCCACCTCCATCTATTCTCTGCCTCCCGAGTCCCAGCTGATTGGCTGGGTCTTCTTTTGTCGCCCTGCACATGAGAACGAAGCTGGAAGCAGGTTAATGGAGTGGGGAGGGAATGGGATTTTGCAGTATCCTTCCCCTGTCATGCCCACCAAGCCACACCCACCAAGCCACGCCCACAGAACCGGTAGTAAAAAAAATTGAATCCCACCACTGGAAGGGAGGGAGGGAGGGAGGGAGGGAGGGAGGGAGGAGGAAGGAAGGAAGGAAGGAAGGAAGGAAGGAAGGAAGGAAGGAAGGAAGGAAGGAAGGAAGGGATTATCTCCTTGCTATCTGCGACCCTATCCAGAGATCAGATAAAATGAATATTAAATACTCCCATAAGATTACAAAGGAAACTGGAAAATAGAAAACTATCCAAAAGTTTGGGAAGTTATTTTCAGCAATAGTTCACTAAATAGAAGCATGGTGAACAGATGCTACTATAAAATCTATTTGTTCTATAGTGAAATGCTCTGTTATGAGGAAGTTGTCTGAATTTCCTGAGCTTATTTTTACAGATTGATTTGAAACAGACAACAGAATTTAAAGTAATAATTGAAACTTTCTGGCTTGTTTTCCTATTTATGATAATACGCTTTTTCTGTAGTCTTTATCTGTATTTTTGTATTTCATTGGATTTGTTAAAGTCCGATTGTATCTATATTATTGTACAATGTATGGTGCCCTGAGTTTGCTATCTCATGTCTTTATCACCGTCTAGTTCAGGGGTGTCAAACTCAAGGCCCGGGGCCCAGATCTGGCCTTGGGTGTGTGTGCTTAGATCTGGCCCATGGGCCCACCCTGGAAACAGCGAAGGATTGGCCCATGGTGCCTCTGCCAGCAAAAACAGAGCTTGGGAGAGCTGCAGTTAAGACACACAAACACACACACGGCAAAAAATACATAAGGAGAAATCGGTGGGGGTGGACCAGGCAGCAGGCCTTCTCTGTGGTAGGCCCCCACTCTTTCAAGCATCCTCCCCTGTAAATATCTATGTGAATCAACCAGTTTTTGACCCAGTTAATCTTACTGAGAACATACATCAGAAATACTTAAATTAATGGAGTTAATCGTCATGCTACTCTCATATATTGTTTCTGTAATTGTTGCTGAATCCTTACCTATTGTGGTTGGTTAGGCAATCAAGCAAACAAAGAAATAAAATGATGTATTACGACTAAATAGATGAGATAGAACAAGGATGTCAAACTCGATTTCATTGAGGGCCGCATTAAGAGTTGCATTTGACCTTGGGGGGCCGGGGTGGGCGTGGCCAGAGTGGGCATGGCCAGATCGACATCGTTCATGTCAGGGGCGCCTGTGGTGGCCCGAGCACTCTGCCAGCAAAAATGGGCTCCCAAGCTCCATTTTCAGCTACAACGGCCTCCTGCAACCCTCTGCCAGTGAAAACGAAGCTTGTGGCCCTCCCAAGCTCTGTTTTCACTGGCAGAGAGTTGCAGGAGAACATCACAGCTGAAAACAGAGCTCGGGGGCCTTTTTTTGTTGGCAGAGGCCCCTGCGGGTTGGTCCTTCATTGTTTCCAGGGTGGTCCCATGAGCCAGATCTAAGCACTCCATGGGCCGGATGTGGCCTGTGGGCCTTGAGTTTGACACCCCTGATATAGAACTTGAAAATAATATATAAATACATGCAATGTACAATTATGTTTTTCATTTTGTTTCCTTTTTAAATGTTAGACACAAATGAACATTGGATGACCTGGCTAGACTTCAAGTTCAACCTAAACAACCTGAAAATATGGTATCTCAAACACAGAAACAAGAACCTTTTTACTCTTTGTGGAAATAGGTTGACTTGTAGATTTAATCCTCCATCGAGCATAATATGTATTGATTTAAATTGATTAATTTTAATTGTATGCCATCCTAATCTTAAAATATCTACAACCTTCCTGTAGAGTGAAGTCTCATTGGAATGAACCCATCTTCAGAGTCTTTCTTTTTTTCCAATTTTTTTAAAAAATTTATATAGAAGTATTTTGAATATAGTGTATTGTCCAGGCATACCATTTTACACAAAGACAGGAAAGAAAAAATAACACATATACTGATAGTAATAATATAATACAACAAAACAATTCTAACCATATTTATAATTATATTCACTTGTTTATGTTCCTCACCTTCAGAATCTTTCTATGCAAGAGGAGATCTGGGACAACTACACTTTAAAGCTAGTGGTTCCAGTGCCGGGAAAATATTACTAAGAAGACCTGAAGTCTCATTAAACCTTCTTGTACCTCAAATGATGCATAGTTATGGTTTGACTTCCTTGCCTTTTTCAATCACATATCTATTTTTTTATTGATCACTTGGTGGAACTTTGGAAGAATCATAGGCTGAACATCTGGTGTCCTACTAGTCTATTCTCTGAAACATCCATTGGCTAATTGAATCACTTTGGTTTCAGGGCCTGAGATCTGTGTCTAAACTGCTTATCTGGCTTAATCTTAGGCCCATCTGTGTATCGTTTCTTCTCCTATCCTATTTCATACATGCCTATTTCTGTCCCTTGTATTATTGATGGCACCATTTTGAATTCTCCATTATTGCATTTGATCTGTAACTTGATCTCAAGTTTGCAGACAACTGGCTTGATCTCATGCAATAGTTATCCAATTATCCTGACACATGGGTTTTTTATAGCTGCTTTTCTGACATCTGCTGTTTTAAGATGCCCCCAGTTATGGGGTAGAGGATGATGTCATTATATAATTTAAGGAAGTATAAAACTCATATTTAGAACTTTTGTAGGATTTGTTTTTTCTTCAAAGTATTGTGAGAACAGTCTCAGGAATGCTAGGAATGCCAGTAATCAGCAATGGAGACATTTCTGAAGCTCATTTTCTCTCTCCCTCTCCCCTGACTCTCTCCCTCTCCCTCCCTCTCCCTCTCTCCTTCTCCCGTCGTCCCTTTCCGCCTCTCCTTCCCTCTCTGCCTCCCCTTCCCCCTCTCTCCCTCCCTCTGTCCCTCTCCCTCTCTCCTTCCCTCCCTCCCTCTCCTTCCCCCCCTCTCCCTCTCTTCTCCCACTCTCTCTGTGTTTATGTATGAAAGGAGCAAGTATGGGAAGACTTCAGGAAAGAAATTGAGGCTGAAAATGACTCTGAGAAAAGCAGAGCCAATAACTTCAGTGGAATGAAGAGCTGTCAAGTAGATCTTCTCTTTGATAATTCCTCTCTGGACAAGGAAAGGACTTGAGGTCACCCATAAGTGCATCAGGGAGTTGTCCCTCACAAAAAAAGCTGCAAATCAATAATCTCTGGTTGGTTTAGCACTCTGTAAGACAAGAGAAAATCATGTTTGAGCAAACATGACCTTTTGTGGCCAGCATCTATGAAAGGTCACCAGGTTTGGATACTTCCTTTTTGTAATCACTTTTGCAAATTGTTTGTTAACTGTTTCCAACAATTAGGAAGCTTTGCATCAACAGGTTTTATAGCATCAAGTTTTTAAAAATCATTTTAAAAGTTTAAATACAAGTTTAAGGACTTTATTGATTTTTTTTTCAAATAATCAGAAAAGTGTGATTAAAACTTTGATTTTCAGAAAATTACAAAGGGACTAAAAGCCCAGATATATTTGAAATAGGGTTTTGGAATTAATTATAAAAGAGTTCTTCCTGTGAGAAAAGTTTTTATTTTCAATTCTTAAAAAAACAAAACAAAAATATAGGACTTTAAAAATTGGACACTAGAGAAACTAAAATTTACAATTAAAAAAAACTTGACTTACAAATACAAAGTGAAGTAAAATATTTTAACATTGCACATATTAAAGAATATTTTGGCACAATGAACCCAAAAGATAATTTTAACTGTGCCTGCCTCTAAACAGAGATAGGCTGTGTTTAAAAGATGTTATGAAAGAGGAACAAAATTTACTTGATAAGATTGAGACTGATTTGAAAGTACAAACTAAGAGAGTGGCCTGGATAATTTTCCTATATTGCTTTTACAAAACAGTTTTATTAAAGCTTTGAAGAATTTTGTGAGAAAGGATAAAGGAAAAAAATTAAAAGAAACCAACTTCTAGGACATTATTAGAATGGACTAAAGATCAAGATTGTTATAAGTTTAAAAAAAAGGGGTGGGGATATAAAGTTGGTTTATTTGACCAAGGTTAAAATAGATATGTTGTTACCTCTGGTAGCCCTTAATGGACTTTTGCTAACATCAGAACTGAAATGAAGAGGCTTTAAGGGTTTGTTTATAGATAAGAAATGGGATATAGAAAGAAGAGATCATTTGTTGTATTTTAAGATAACTTCCTAAAATTGTTTTTGCTAGTTGTAATGAAGGAGGAAGTAATTTCTTTATATATTTATTTTCTTTTTCTTTATTATATTTTTATTTTCTTTTTATTTCTTGGTTATTTTTATGTTTTTTCTTTCTTTTCTATTCTTCTATTTCTCTCCATTTTTTTTTTTTTTGCATCTTCTAATTTTTTTATATTACTTAATTTTTTAATTTGTACTAGTTTTTATTGTTATAACTGTAATTTTTAAAGAAATTACTATTGAAAAAATGAAAAGGAGAATATATATTTCTTAACTCATTAAAAATAGTCTAAATTTTAACTATTAAACTAATAGTTTAATAAAGATGAATCATATTACATATATACATATACATATATATATAAATGTATGCAATATGATTCATCTTTATTAAACTATTCACTTACACACACACACACACACACACACACACACACCTTACTAAGAATATTTAAAATCAAATGAATATGAATAGTGCTGAGTTCTATATTTTGGAAGTGGACTCTCTGGCCAAAAACCATAGTAAAAAGGCAGCCAGCAACAGTAGTTGCATAATTCAGTGTTTCCACTTTAATCCCAAATGCTCCCTAAAATTAGCTCTCCACAATCTTCTTCCAAGCAAAAGACCATTTAAAAAGCAGAATATTAACAATGATTTCCTTTTTTTACCAAAGGAAATACTCAAGTGCAAAAATCAAACACTTCATTGTGTTTACAATACCACACTACCTCATGCAAAATTTTGCCAAGGAATGCATTAGTCTAAAGTTTAATTTGCTAAAAAGATTCAAGAGGGCCAGAATGATGAAAGGTACAAGTATCATTTAGGGGAAAAGAGCAGCTACATTTCCTTCAGCACAAAAGCTCCTATTGGTCATATTAGAGCACCGGTGTAGGATAAGGACAGGCAGACTGGGGGCAGAGTCAAGAGAGAAATCAGCCTGGAATTGTTATGTTCCAACAAGCGAACTAAGTTCAACCCCTCTTGAATTCTATTAACTCTTATCTAGCACCAATCTAGTGCTGACATAAATTGAGTAGATTCTTGTATTTAGGCATGAATAATAAATCAGTTTAACTAGACTGAATATATGGTCTTGATTCTTTGCACCTGACACGAATGGCAAAAGCCGCTTGATTAATAGAGGGATTGTATTTACTTCCCAATTGCAGAACCACTAGCAATAGTATAATTATTGGCTAATACAAGATGTAAGTGTTACAATCGATTCTGAAATAAGCATATACCACAATAATAACAAATATTATTTCAAGACGCAACTTTCATTCACCATCTTTCATTCACCATCTCCAACTTTCATTCACCATCTACATTATTTTTGGTTTCTAGAAGGCAAGTAAATGAAAATTCAAATCATTCAAAGGCCTTTTTCAGGCAATTTTACAGTTTCCTGGTACTGTAGTTCTAGCTGAGTGACCACAACTGGAACTGGTAACTTTGTCAGTAAGCATTGTCGTTACTAAGTGGAAAGCCACATGACTGCAACAGAGTTGCAACCATACTTCTGCTTTTGTCATTAAGTGAATAACTGTGGTCATTAAGCCAAACCAGACATAGCTGTGATTTATGATTTTATTTCCACATTCATCATTAACTCTGCTTATCACGGGCCAGTTGCAAAGCATACAAATGGCAATCATGTGATTGTGGGATCCTGTAATGTTGTAAATGTGTGTTGGTTGTGAAGTGCATGAATATACCATTCCAGACAACTGACTGTCCAATCTCTTCTTAAAAACCTCCCGTGATGGAGCACCTGCAACTTCTGGAGACAAGCTGTTCTCACTGTCCGGAAATTTCTCCTTAATTCTAGGTTGGAACTCTCTTTGATAACTTTCCATCTGTTGCTTCTTATTCTGCCTTCAGATGCTTTGGAGAATAGGTTGACCCCCTCTTTTTCATGAAAGCCCCTCAAATATTGGAAGACTGCTATCATGTCATCCCCAGTCTTTCTCTTTATTAGACTAGACCAGGGGTGTCAAACTTGATTTCACTGAGGGCCACATCAGGGTTGTGTTTGACCTCGGGGGGGAGATGGCATGGCCAGGGTGGGTGTGGCCAGCTTGATGTCACTCATGTTGGGGGTGCCTGTGGTGACCAGAGCGCTCTGCCAGTGAAAATAGGCTTCTGAGCTCCGTTTTCAGCTGCGACAGCCTCCTGCAACCCTCTGCCAGTGAAAACGGAGCTTGGGAGAGCCACCCGTGGCCCTCGCAAGATCCATTTTCAGCTGCCATGGTCTCCTGCAATCCTTTGCCAGTGAAAACAGTTTTCAGTGGCAGAGACACGGTGGGCCAGTCCTTCACTGTTTCCAGAGTGGCCCCCTGGGCCAGAACTAAGCACTTCATGGGCTGGATCCAGATGGAAGGCCTTGATTTTGACACCCCTAGACTAGACATACCCAGTTCCTGCAAACATTCATCCCTATGTTTTAGCCTTCCCCCACCTAATAATCAAAGGCAGGAAGGGCAAACTGGAAAAAAAAGTAGCACTTAGAAATTGGACTAAGTTGCAGGCATTATACGCTAATGGTCCTGATGCGTACAGTATGTACCATTTCAAGTCAATTGTTGATTTAACTGTTCCCTTCCTTTGTTTTACAAAATGCTTTCTGGGAAAGCAATCCAGATTTCATTCATTTTCTTATATTGTGACCCCCACCCAAATCCTATAACTCTAAAACCACAACCTGCTTTCAAATGTATTATGAGCAGCCTTAAGGCAAAGGGTGGGGAAGCCCTATTGAAGAAAACAGTACTTAAGAGAAATCCTGACTCTGTGCACACCATAACTTTGGCGTACAGTGGATTGAGTTTGCTTGATTTTTTTCAAAAGAAAATGGAGAATTAAATATGTCTAACATAACACGGAGAAGACAATCCTTTTTCATCCCAAAAACTGCATTCATTTGGACTTTGGGATTCGCTGATTAGATAAGTTTGTTGTTACAGAAATAGCTAGTACCGTGTTTCCCCGAAAATAAGACCTACCCTGAAAGTAAGACCTAGTACTATTTTCTAAACCTGCCCTAATATAAGACCTACCCCAAAAATAAGACCTAGTGTAAATCTCCAGTTCCAGGAAGACTTTTCAGGGAGCAACCGTGCACCCGAAACACCTACACTCACACACCCACTATTTGGCACCATAAATATATAAGACCTACCCCGAAAATAAGACCTAGTGTGTTTTTGGGAGCCAAAAAAATATAAGACAGTGTCTTATTTTCGGGGAAACACGGTATATACTAAATATGCGAAAGTAAAATGTTGAGGCCTTTACTCTACTGCACTGAAAATTGTTGGGAGTTAATACTTTTTCTCTCTCTCTCTTTTCCTCTTTATCCCACACTTCTCTCTTCCTCTCCCTGCACTCCTTAATCTCTCATCATCTTCATTTTCACTTGTGTTTTATACTTTGATGACAGAAGACAGCAGTAGTAGCGGTGCCAAGGGAAGCAGGAGTATGAGGAACTGGAGAGTACCAGGGCCTGAAGGAAGAACTAGAGAGGATGTGGAAAGGAAAGGCCAAAGGGATCCCAGAGGGTGGTAGGAACACTTGGAGCTATGACTCCAAAACTGGGAGAATGGATCCAAAAGATCCAAGGAGCGACATCAGAACTTCTGTCCAGAAGACTCCAGTGCTAGGAAGAGCTAAGATACTGCATAGAGCCTTCAAACTGCTAGGCTCTGATAGAAGGCTAGAATTTGAGGAAGACACTTGCCACTCATAAGCCCTTAATGGCTTGGGTCCAGGGTACTTGGGGAGCCCTGCCAGCATCACTCTCCGATCGCCCTGTTCGCTCTCATAGGAGGGGCCTCCTTGGGGTGCCGTCAGTCAGATATTGTAGGCTGGCGTCCCAGGGCTAGGCCTTCTGTGGGAGCACCTGCCCTTTGGAATCAGCTCCCGTCGATCTCCGTTTGGCCCCTGACCTCAGCTCCTTCCGCCGGGACCTGAAGACTTGGTTGTTCCAGCGGGCGGCCTTGAATGACCGGGGGGCTTTTATTCATCTTAACTTTATTTGGCTTGTTTACTTGTTTAATTTTGTTTTATTGTAAATTTTTCTTTGTTTTAATGTTCACGCCCTGAGTCCTTAGGGAATAGGGTGACATACTCGAATAAATAAATAAATAAATAAATTTCCTTGATTGTAATATTTCATGGGGCTACAAGACAATGGTACATTTTTTAAAAAAAGATGAAAATAGTTGGACTAAAAGCTGCATTTTAGTTAATCTTTTTCCTCTCGTCCCATTTTTTATTTATTTATTTATTTATTCAACTTATATGCCTCCTCTCGAGGACTGGGGTACAATTAAAATACATATAAATAAATTAATTAAAAAGATATTAAACATTTAAACATTTTGATCTCCCTCTCCACCAAACTGAGTCTCCAAACGTGTTTTGTAAACCTTTGATGAAGACAAGAATTCTTCCTCCCTCCAGCCATTTTCAAGGAGGCAGAATTAATTTCCTCCTTTTACATTCATGGAGGTGACTTCCTTCCAAATTGATTTGCAGAGAGGAACGAAAATGCTGCGATCTCCAAAATGACTCGCAAGCAGAGCCCACCCCCTGCCAAATGTCACTGTACCTCAATATTTCCCAACCCTGTCAACTTTAAGGTACCTAGACATCAACTCCCAGAATTCCCCTGCCAGCATTTGAGGAATTTGGGTCCTCACATCTTAAAGTCGAATAAATTATTATTATTATTATTAAAAGAAGGTGAGGTTGAGAAACATTGGTGTACTTATTCCCCATCACTTTTCAGTGGTACAGGTTTTCTTTTCCTATACTTTCAATGTCAACTCACGAAGCATCCCTGACCTGCTCTTGAGTTGCCATAGACAAGGGGGATGGGGAATCAAACTTCGCAGCTGCATCAAGGAGCTTGCATCTCAGCCAAAACAAAGCACATTCCAGCCCGACACGTCAAGGTCATCTCTATGGAAACCCATAGTGGCCAGGGGGAGTGACTTCTACAACCCGCAAAATTGCTTCATTGGGGAATGTGACTGATGACACATCTTGGGGGAAAGGGAAATGGGGTCAGAGGCAAAGCGTGAATTAACTGAAGTCAGAGTTGGCTTCACTTGGTTCGTGCCAACATGAAGCTACTAAAAAATAACTGGATTTCTTTTGAAGCTTGGCTTGAGGCTCATGATTTAATTAGGGCATCAGTTGGAACCCTGACAGTGAGCCAACTCTGACCTCAGTTCAACACCGTCTAGCTGAAGGCATCTCTAGTAGTCTGGATACTCCACAGAGTTCCAAAGTAGTTCTGAGGCTTTGGGACCAGCTGTTTCACTTTAGGAAAAACTCATTTTCAAGAACACCCAGCCTTGCTTTTGATATATCCCAACTTGGCTCAGTATCTGCATTATCCAAAATGGATGCACACCCACAGTTTAATCCTCATATTTACCTGCTGGGTGGGGGAAAAAAGCCAAAGAAGGGCATAATTCTTGTTATGAACTTCAGGGAACCATGTATTGCCGCCTTTATTATATGTTTTATCACAGACTCCTTCAGGTCTTGGCAATCTTTTCAGTTAATATTACTTGGCATGGACTTGCAACTGTCTGGCCAGGATGGCAGCATAATATATTCAGCACAAACCACAATTCCAGAAGTAATTGTGAGGGATATGCTTTCTTTCTGGCAGTTTTGCAGAAGGTATGGTCTTCCCAACCCTATAGATCAGAAAGAGCAGATCATCCGTGATCTATCTCCTTGAATCCAGGCTACTTCCCTGTCAGCCTTGCAAGATAGCCCAGACAAGAACAACACCCAGGAGTACTACTCCTATCCTATCTTACATTAAAATTACACTAACAAAATCTTTCAAGTCTAAAAATACATCTCTCTCCCCCCCCACATATGCAACTTTACAAGTCCAAAAAAACCAAGGAAGGTTCCTCCTGAGGCGTTTGCCATGCCCCCCATTCCTAGTCGGCAGCTCTTCTTCTTGTCTCCCAAGGCCATTTCCACGTACAATTACATCACCGAGTGCTGACTGAATGATTTAGATATATCTGTTCTCAGAGCAAGCATCTGGCCTCTTTAAGAAAAATAAACTCTACTGAGAGTCAGTAGGAAATGATGAAAACCTAGGAGAAGATGAAGAATAGCTCACTGAAGCACAAAAGCTGGCAAATCACTTCAGCCAATTTGGCTGAGTGGTTACAAAGAGATTAAGACCAGATTAAAATCCAGGCTCATCTATATAACTCACTTTAATAACTTTGCCCACACATTCTGTGGTTCTTAAACTGGGGATAATTCTGGGGGTAATACAGAAACGTACTTTTCAGAGGCAGCTCTTGCTGCTGTATGATGTCTCTATTTTCTTTTTTTATTTCAAAAGCTTCTCTTTTGCCTTTTAACTCTCCCTCAATATTCTTTGGCTTGTAGAATTTCCACTACCACAGGGCCTAAATTAGCAAAATTATATGTAATTTTACACAGAAGCAAGCCATGAGGGAGATGAGTGCCTTTTTCTGCACACCAGATTCTCCCCCAAAGTGTCAATGCTCTGAATACAATAAATTGCCACAAAATCAGGCCTTTTCAGAAATTCACATGGACCTCATCAAGGGAAGCGTTTTAGTTCACCATGGTGCTACTAACATGCTACAGTACTCCACAGAGCAAATTGGATTCGTGCACTTTTCAGGAGAGAGTGAGTGGGTTGATGCTAGTAGCAATCTGGATTATTATTTTACTGAAGAGGTGCCTCAGGATGAGGGCACCCCAACTTTGCTGCAATATAGGAATTAAAACAAATTCCACCCGGAATATTTCTTTTCGTGCATGGTACATGAAGTGCATATGATAACCCACAGATTGCTTGAATACCCTTGTCCTGCTAATATATACCTTGATTTGCAACAGCGTCTATAGGAGGAAAGTTATATGGTACAATTATGTTTTTGTACCATCTGTATCAGAATGTAGGAATTAAAACTTCAAATTCAAAATTGTATGACTAGATGACATTGCGCTGATTTTTATAAAACGTAATATGAACTAAAAATAAATGTAGTTATTCCCCCTCCTCCCCTCCTCCCCCTCCTCTGCCCTGCACTTTTCTTGGCAAGTTTTTAGAAGTGGTTTGCCTTGGCTTTCGTCTTGCTAAGACAGAGAGATAGGAAGTGGCCCAAGGTCATCCAGCTGGCTCACAGTCTGATGGTTTCTAGCCTGGTACTTCAACCTTTACATCAAACTGACCATTTTCACCTAGGGGGGACTAGACGGAAATGCTACCAATTTGTAAAAAATTATTCACAATGCCTAGCTGACATATTTTTTTTTAATTACATTTATATGCCACCCTTCTCCGGAGACTCAGGGCGGCTTACAATTTTTGGGATGCAACCCAGTGTGCTCAGCAATAGCCTTCATTCCATTGTATATGCCTGCTTATTACTAACGACATTAGCAGGTGATTCAGTGGCAAACAGAGATTCAGCAACCTGAACAATAATGGACAATCTAAATCCCAAAGGTGCTTTTTTTCCCCCAAGAGGCAACTGGGCTCCCTTTGTTTTTCCTTGAAGATGTTCTACTTCTCATCCAAGAAGCTTCTTTAGTTCGCTTGCAGAAAAGACCCACCAAACCACAATCTGGGTGACTGAGAATCTCCATAGACAAAACCTAAATTCCAACTCAATTTTTTTTAAGAAACTGACTGAATAAGCTCCAGTCATTTGCAGGTGACAAACCAAGGAGAAAAAGAAAGAAACTTACCTGACTTTCCTACTCCAGCTCGTCCAAAGATGGCCAGTTTTACCTCTGCGCTCTTAGCCATGGCAAGGGGACGCACCGCAGACTGGTGGCAATGTCACTGTTGTGTCCGATCTGATGCAAAGGAGGACTTTCCCCAGCCCAGCCTTCAACCTCGTTGTATCATCATGGTTTCCAAGCAGGGCTGTGAGAAAAGACCCACCAAAGAGAATTAAAGAGCTCATAAGGGGAAGGAAGCAGATACTCTCAACTATAGGCGATATTTGAATGCTACCTTCATAGCACATCAGAAAATCTTTTGAATCAGTTACCATACTGTCGTCTGCATTGAGCACACAATGACTGAGTTTCCATATTACCAAAAGATCCAGATAAAATGGGGTGAGTAATTTGTCATTCTGCATATTGCCGTAACATGTTCTGTGAACCACACCATTACATCAAGGCACAGTGTGATGACCCAGGGCATGACACAAAAATAACCAAGTCACAGAAATAGAAGAAAGTCCATTTAATGTCTCCAACTTGGCCCCAATGTCCAATTATCCTGGGCAGAATATCAAACTCTTAAAGAAAACAGTTTATGGAGGGAGTAAATGCAGTCTGCACCCAAAGTAAAGTTAATTCAAAATAAAAAACCCAACACACCACACTGAAGGAATTACTATGGCAGGCAAGGAGTATTAATTGCAGACTTCTACCAGATGATGCAGCAACAACAGTTGGGAGGAAGCCAAAACACAGATAAGCTCTGACAAGAATGCACGCTTTTCTTCCAGCACCTTTGCCATGCGCAGTTTGTTCTTTTAAGCAGTCCTTCCAGTTGCAGCCCATGAAGGGGATCAGGGCCCCTTCCTCCCCCATAGACCATGCCACTCACATTTCTCTCTTATTCGCTCCTCCCTGTGTGCCCTAGGATGAAGAGGAGATGGGCCTGGGTCTTCCTCTGAATGCCCATCTGGCCTGTGCCCTTCCCCAGTTTCCTCCACAACCACCGGAGCCACACTCCCACTCCCTGTCAGCTGTCCATCACTCTCTCGGAGTCAGGGGCACAACAGCACAGTATTTTAGGATCCAAACTGGGTTAGTCCCCGGAACCAGAGGTTTTTGTCTTCTGAGCTTTTTGACTCGTGGTGGAGCCCACCTTCAGGGAACTTCTCTCTAGCAGGTGTTGTGGCCTGTCAGCAGAGCTAGCTGCAGAGTCAGATGAGGAGGAGGCAGAGGGAAGGCGTGGGCCAGCTTTGAAGGCTTTGGAAGGCTCTGATAAGGAAACAGCATCAGAGGCACAGGCGGAGGCAGTGGCAGGGCCTTCCATCCTCTCCCAGGCAGCTGTCTTCACCCAGCTGAGCTGAGTGAAGGGGAGGAACAGATGGGGGCCATCCCAGGTGCGCATATGCGCACAGGGGAAAAGGAGAGGAGAGCAAAGGAAAACAGTAAGCCGGCTCTCGGGGAGAGGTAGATGCAGATGGTAACTGCTATGTATGTAGGTTTGAATGTCATTGGTTTAGTTTGAACTGTTCTTGAAAAATGTTAGAAATGATTGGTTTAAAAAGTGCGGGAAAACCCTGCACTCTGATTGGCTGGCAACTGCGGCTGCTGGCTATAAGTAGCAGCCGCAGCCCAGCCAAAGTGGGTTCGTTCTGAGCTGTAGTCACTAATAAACAAAGAGCTTGCAGCACTCCGCGTCTGTCTCTTCATGCAAACTTAACAGTAACTAGCCCCTCCCTGGCTGGGAAATCAATTGGAGGGGTTTGGGAGTGGCTGGTGGTCAGAGGCAACTGTTTGTTTTGAGTATACAGCAAGCGATTTGGATTTCTTGGCTAAACCCAGGTTTGTTGGGACTAGTTAAGTTTGGTTTTTTGTTTATCCATGTGAATAAAAGACTGTTACTGCCCTGTTATAAAAAGGGGTTGTTTTACTCATGAGTAAACATCTTTATCACTACTTGCAACCACTGGATCAGAACAGCAGACTGTGTGAAAATCTTTCACACCTGACACCTGCTTTGTTATCCTGCCATCACTTCTCTCCATTTCTTGTCATTTTTAATGTCTTTTTGTTTTAATAATTTGTAAATACCCAGAGTTGCTGGAAATTGGATGGCATATAAATTTAATAAACCATTATTAGCAGCAGCAGCAGCAGCAATTTGCACTGGAAAGGTATGAGTTGAAGTCCTGGAACTGTGGTGGCACAGTGGTTAGAATGCAGTAACTGCAGCAAACTCTGCCCACAGTGAATAGTTTAATCCTGACAGGCTCAAGGTTGACTCAGCCTTCCATCCTTCCGAGGTCAGTTAAATAAGGACCCAGATTGTTGGCGGCAATATGCTGACTCTCTACACTTCTCAGAGAGTGCTGTAAAGTACTATGGAACGATATATACGTCAAGTGCTATTGCTGTGTTTGCTGCAACATTTATGCAGAGATTTAGGAAAACCTTCAAAACATGTCCAATATATTTTTAATGAACAGACTAAGATTGGCTTGTGTCTGAAGAGGAATGTCTAATGTGGGGTTTTCTACTTTCAAAGGGCTTTATTTTATTTTTATTTTTTACCTTTCAACGGCAAGGAAAGAATGGCCTAATGGTTTTATATGCTCCCTATAAAATATTTGTTTTCTACATTTGGAGAGATTTGTTCTCATAACTGAATAAAGTATCCAGATGCATCAAGGTTCCATTTACAGTATTGCTATTTCCTTTTTTTTTTTTAAACTCCACTTTTCCATTGTTCAGCGGGCCAAGAGAGCTTCAATTATTGTTCCCAGCATCTGGCCTTGAACAGTAACTTCTGAAGCATTATCTGAAGTTGCTTAATGTATGAAAGATACATGAAACCTTTGGCAAAGCACTGAAAAACCCCGTAGTTTACAGTATCCCCCTTTTTATTAGTCAGCAGGAATTACTTTAAAAGCTCGACTAGTGGGGAAAATGAAACTATCTTGACATTTCTCCCAAACAAAGTTTTGTGCTAAAGGTATTCAGAAGCTTTTTTGGATAATCAGCGTCAGATGCAGAAAGCGGGATTGGAGAAAGCTGGAAATGTTTTGGTTGAAAATGTGTTCCCTTAAAGGAGCACAAAGTTTACTCCTCCCCATCTAATTCTTCCCCATCTGTTGGATGGAGAGATTATGATCCAGAAATGTATGAGTCTGGGGCAAAGAGAAATGATTCCCCATGCATCGATTCTGAATCCGAGATCATGATGCGTCTGAATCCAGGGGAAAAGATACAACATATTTATGTATTTATTCTCATTGTGTTCCTTTGCCATTGTTTACTTTATCGTTCTATTATTTTACTTCTGTTCTGTTTACCTGCCTTTCATTGTTCTTCCCTTTTATTATTGTAAGCCACCTAGAGTAGCCTCACATCAAGATGGAGGAGCAGGTGAGAGCCGTGGCCAGGGGGTCCTTTGCCCAGGTTCGGCTGGTTCACCAGCTGCGCCCTTACCTGGATCGTGATGCCCTTCGCACGGTCACTCATGCACTTGTTACATCCTGACTCGACTACTGCAACACTCTCTATTTAGGACTGCCCTTGCATATCATCCGGAGGCTCCAGCTGGTGCAGAATGCAGCTGCGTGGGTTGTGATGGGAGTTTCCCGATACTCCCATGTTACGCCCCTCCTGCGTGAGCTGCATTGGTTGCCAGTTGCCCTCTGGGTGCGATTCAAGGTTCTGGCATTAACATTCAAAGTCCTTCATGGCATGGGTCCGGGGTACTTGGGGGAGCGTCTTCTGCCGATATCGAATACCAATGGCCCTGTGCGTGCACACAGGCTGGGACTCCTCGGGATGCCGTCCGCACGATAATGTCGGCTGGCGGTGCCCGGGAAAGGGCCTATTCTGTAGTGGCTCCCGCCTTATGGAATCAACTACCCATTGAGCTCCAGGTGGCTCCCGATCTCTCCTCTTTCCGGTGCGACCTAAAAACCTGGTTATTTTTACAGGCTGGGCTGGACTGACCTCCTGGGGGGGGAGGGGGGATTTTAATTGGGTTTTTATTATTATTTGACTTGTTCGGTTTAATTTCTTTTTAAACTATTTATTGCGCTATGTTTTATTTGTGAGCCGTCCCGAGTCCTTTCGGAGAGTGGCGGCATACAAGTCAAATAAAATAAATAATAAATAAATAAGATAGGTGGCAAATAAATTTAACTTCTTTATAAACATATGAAGTAAATTTTACAAACCAGTTGTAGATTTCTCCAACATGGAGCAAACTCAAACAGAAGTAGACATGTTACAAGTGCAGAGCTTCAGCAGCAACTCAGCAGCTCAGAAACAGACATCAGTTTCACTTTAGTTCAGCAGGCAAGCATTATACACAGCAGAGGAGAGAAGCAGTTTCATCTTCAATAGTCAGACTCAGAGCTTAACATAGCTGCAGAGTTGCAGAGCTTAATATAGAGCCATGCCTAGGCTACTTCTGGTTTCAGTTTCCGACCTAGGCTACTTCTAGTTTCAGTTTTCAAACAGTCCTCATTGGCTGACTTAGTTACTATGCCTATTCATTGGCTGACCTTGTTACCACGCTCTATTCCAGTTCATGAATATACTCTGACATATACGTTCTTTTTTTAAAAAAATTGATATGAAACTGCTACCTCTGCAAGCTTTTTGGCTTCTTCCATTCAATGGTGTCCAGTTTTTGGAGACTGCACGAACAAAGCATGCCCATCACTGCTCATGCCACCACATTCTGGCCAGTTAAAGCTTGCAGGTGGTCTTCAAGAGCAGCCCCATGGAGAGCACATTACAGTAGTCAATAGTCCAAGACAGGAGTGTCTGTGGAGGTGGTCTTTGTCAAAAAAAAAAAGTCAAGATGATAAGCAAAGCCTTCAACATAGGAAAAAAGTGGACAGGACTTTGATCTTATGGTTATAGTTACCATCTTGACCTTTCTTTACGCCAGAGGTCTCCAAACTTGGCAACTTTAAGAATTGTGGACTTTAACTCCCAGAATTCTCCAGCCAGGAATTGAAGTCCAGAAGTCTTAAAGTTGACAAGTTTGGGAACCTCTGTTTTACACAAACATCCCATAGACATCTCTGATCTAATATGTTAGCCTTTGCCCCTTTTTGAATAAGCCAGGAAAATGTGAGGTAGATGCATTCCCACATGAGTGGGTTCTTTCTGTCACACATTCCCCTTGTAATATAGGGAGTGGCTTAGAAGAGGCCAGAACGTGCTATAAATGGCTGCCACGGGCATGACCTACCATTATCAGTCATTGTCATTGTCAGTCACAGCCACCTACCACAAAAAACTTGGGAAAAAATTAAAATGAGAGGATTAGGAAGCCTGTTGGTTATCAAGAGAGTCACTTACAGGCAGCATGTTGTCATCCCTTTATATTGTTTAATATATTGCAATAGCAGTAGCACTTAGACTTATATACTGCTTAACAGTGTTTTACAGCCCTCTCTAAGCAGTTTTACAGAGTCAATATATTGCCCCCAACAATCCAGGTCCTCATTTTACCCACCTCAGAAGGATGGAAGGCTGAGTCAACCTTGAACTGGTGAGACTTGAACTGCCGAAGTGCTGGCAGCTGGCAGTCAGCAGAGGTAGTCTGCAGTACTGCTTCCTAACCACTGTGCCACCATGGTGCCACTTTATATATAACAAAAAATATAAGAGGCGTTAAACTTAAACTGGGTTAGTATCCAGCAGCTTGGTAGCTGCTGCTCTGGTTCAATCTCAGCTCTTTCGTTTTTGTTAAACGGGCATTGTCTGATTGGTCCTGTTCATCATGGCCACCATTTTGTGAACAATCAACCTCTTTCCACTGAAAGCCATTTTGTAAGAGAACCACCATTTTTCTTCAAAATTCCGAAGGTCTCACCGGTCCTAACTAACTACTTTAAATTTTATAATGCTGAACTTAATTGTAACTCAGTAGACTCAAAAGCATCCAATTTGTACTTTACTTATTCCAAAGAGGTAGGGTCCATTTTAAGTGCTCTGGTGGTGGTCCTCCCAGCCTTCCATACCACTGCCTCACCAATTTTGGCAAAAGCAGGTCATTTAAAGCTGTTGCAACAATGCCTTTTTCTCTCAAATTTTCCCAAAGAATGAAAATAAAATTCTTCGTAAACAATGGAATCTATAGAGGGCACAGAACATGCTGACAAAAACTCTCTTCTATTGTGTTGCACCTATCATTACAGGAAAATGTTCTAATTTGATGAAGCAGTAACAGTCCATTTGCAGTATTTCCAAGTAGGTAAGAATATATATATATATATTTATATTTCCTGTTTTCACCCTATCTCCACTCACAACAATCTCTTTTATTTCAGCACTTGAACCAGCAGGTTGCTGGCCTATTTTAAGGCTATTCATTGATTTTCATCATTTATGTATAAATACTTTTGCCAGCAATCCTTCCAGTTGAAGAATCATACGGTTGGAACGAACCTACAAGGTCTTCTATTCCAAACCCTTGCCCAAGGCAGGAGATATTATACCATCCTGGGCCAATGGTTGTCCAATCTTTTCTTGAAAACCTCCAGCGATGAAGCTACCCATGACTCAGGGAGGCAAGATGTTCTGCTGATTAATTGTTCTCACTGTCAAGAAATATTTCTTTAGTTCCAGGTTGGATCTGTCTTTAAGGAGCTTCCACTCATTGCTTCTTGTCCTGCCCTCAGGTGCTTTGGAGAATAAGTCTTCTGTGTGTGTCCTGTCTGTTGTGGTGTGAAGAAAGAAAACAGCATTCTAGAACTCAGCAGCTGGCTGCCTTCAAGAAAGACCCATCATAAGAAATAAGCTACGTCTTACAGAGACTGGGGATGATCCCTCAGTAGGGTGTTAAACCAGGGGTGGGCTGCTGGGGGTTTGTGGTGGTTCGGGAGATCCCCAGCTAAGATTCTGTGCAGTTCGGAGAACTCCCAAATCCCACTCCTGGCTGGCCCTGCCCTGCCCACCCCACCCCTCCCAGGAGACCCCATGCGGCCCATTTTGGATACAGGTAAGTGCAGGGCACGTGCAGAGGCTCGGAGAGGGCAAAAAACAGGCCTCCTGGAAGTTCAGGAAGGCCGGAAATGGGCTAGTTTCTGGCTTCCAGAGAGCCTCTGGAGCTCAGGGAGGCCATTTTCGCCCTCCCAGAGGCTCAAGGAAAGCCTCCAGAGCCCGGGAAGGGCAAAAACACCCCCTGCCCTGCTTTGGTGCAGGAGGCCAACTAGGCCACACCTACCATGGCTACACCCACCCAGCAATCGGGCAGAGAACCCTTTGCTAAAAAAAATATAAGCCCACCCGTGTTAAACAGGAACAAAGGGTCAGAACTCAATGTGCAGCCAAGACTGAGGGCAAGAAGCAGAATTCAAGAGAAGTGGAAAATTAAAACTAAGATTCAGGACTTCCACTGGAAAACCGTCAGAACATAGCCAGCAGGTAGATCTATTTGGAATCTCAGAAAATTCTGTTTCAGTGCATAGATCATGAGAAATAAAGATAGAGAATAGAGATCTGAGCTCAAGAAGATAAATCTGATGTGATGATTATCACTGAAATTTGATGGAATGTTACTCATGATTAACATACAGAGTTCTGGAAGGCTACAACTTACTCAAAATGAATAGAACTAGTAGAAAGGGCAGGGATATTGCACAGACATTCTGAGTACCAAAACAATTTGGATGTGTGTCTGTGTATTTTTTTTTCTTTTGCCACAGGAAATATTAATCTTTGTGTTCCTCTGGGTGGAAGTGTAATATAGCAACAAGTACAGGTAATCATCGGGTTATAACACGATTGGGACCAGAATTTTTGTTGCTAAGCAATGTGATTGTAAAGCATGACATCGTACAACTAAATTGCTTAGTGATGGAAATCCCCGCAGTCCCAGTTGCCATTGTAAGCCCAGGACTGTGTGAGTCATTAAATGAGGATCTCATGTGGTTATGATGATTATGATATGTGATTACGATGAAGTCATAATCACATATGGGAAGAGGAAGGAAATCTAAGCAGGCAGACTGGTGGGTGAGAGCCAAAGGTAAAAGCTACAGGTGGGCAGATGCCATGGACAGGCAGGTAGGTGCTAGGTGCAGATGTTAGGGTGCACAGGAGGGGGTGTATGGTGCTGCATGTGGGCAGGGGGGATGTTGACAAGTGCCACAGAATGTGGGCAGGCAAGAAAGCACCAGGAGTAACTTTTGACTTCCTGCTGGCTTCCCCATTGACTTTGCTTCCCCATTTGACATTGTTAATCACAAGCTGGAGACTGAGCACTCGGTTCAGAAACACATGACTACAGGAATGCTATAATGGTCTGAACTCCAAAAATCATTTATAAGTCTCATCATTCATCCCCACTGTAACTCTGAGTGGTCACTAAATGAATACTCCTAACCAGAGGACTACAGTACCTGTAGCTTTCAAAAATCTAAGCTTTCGTAGAACTTAGCCTATCTGTCTATCTTATTTTGTAATGCTGATTTTGCTGCTACTCAAAGAGATCTTTGTCTCATAATGTTCACGTGGATCTCTTCCTCATTTATTCCTTTTCTCCTTCCTTCCTTCCTAAATTAGGAAGAGACTGGATAGCCACTTGTCTGAAATGGTATAGGACAGTGGTGGCTAACCTTTTTGGGCTCCTGTGCCAAAAATTATGTGCATGCTTTCATGCTCGCACTCACATACCAGCACCCAGAAGGCAATGCGTGCCCCCCACACCCCCTACGCATAATCCCCACCCACCCGCTCCTGCTACCTCTTACCTGCACTGCACCTCACAGCTGATTTTTGGCTGGTTTGAGGCCTTTTTTGGCTTCCCAAAGGTTTGAGGAAGGCTTCTGCAGGCCGAAAACTAGCCCTGTTTCATCACTTCCAGTATTTTCGGAAAAATAGGAAGTGATGAAACGGGGCTAATTTTCGGCCTGCAAAGCCTGCAGAAGCCTTCCTCAAGCCTTTGGGAGGCCAAAAAAGGCCTCAAACTGGCTGAAAATCAGCTGTGAGGCATGATCATGCCCAGTGAGGTAAGTTTGCCTGCAGCTCGCATGCCAGTATAAATGGCTCTACGTGTGCCATAGGTTCGCCATTAGGAGTATAGGATCTCCTGCTTTAGCAGGGGGTTAGAATACAAGACCTCTAAGGTCCCTTCCGACTCTATTATTCTGTATTCTGTATCTTTGTGCTTTTCATCTATTACAATGTTTATCTCTAGTTTATGGCACAGAAAACATGAGAATCCTGAAGACAGACATTAGGCATGGATAAAACAACAAAAACGGAAGTCATACTATTGTGGGGAGCTTATTTTTCAGATAGAAAAGTCACTTGTGATGTTCTTCACAAAATGGTACAGGCAGTCCTTGACTTACGACCACTTGTTCAGTGGTTGTTCAAAATTCTGATGGCACTGAATGAGGGGAACTTGTGACTGGTCTGCAAAGTTGCAGCTGTGGCAGGGTCCCCACAATCATGCAATCGTGTTCCAGACACTTGGGTACCCAGCTCACAATTATGACACCACAGCAAAGCATTTATGTATTCACCATTTGCATCTCTGCTGGCTTCCCACAAAGTCAATGAGGAAGCTGGCAGGAAAGGTCACAAGTCATTTCTCCCCCTTTTCCCACATTCCTTGGGAGTAGCAAGCACACAACACACACAAACACACACACACACCACCTGTCTGGCTTCCAATGCCCACCCATTGCCTAGCCAGTCTGCCTCATGGCCCACTGAAGTTTAGAGCAGGGGTCTCCAACTGTGGCAACTTTAAGATTTGTGGACTACAACTCCCAGAATTCCTCTGGCTGAGGAATTCTGGGAGTTGAAGTCCACCAGTCTTAAAGTTGCCATGGTTGGACACCCTTGCTTTAGAGCACAGGACTGAAGGAACTTTCTCCTGGGCTCTGTGCGGTTCAACATCTTTATCAATGAACTAGGTGAGAGACTTGAGGGGAAATCCTTTCCCTTGTATAATATATCATATTTTTTGCTCCATAAGACACACCTGACCAGCAGCCAGGCTGCAATGGCAGGGTCCTTTTACTATGCTGAACCCCGCCTCTTCTGTCTTCGCCGTTGCCTGCCCTCTTCTGCCTCTTTTCTGCAGTGACACATGAGAGCTGGCACATGAGAGGACACCTATCTATGGTCCTTTCAGGCTCTGCCTCCTGCCCTCACTACACTGCTGCTCCATATTCAGCGCTCCATATTCACAGTGAGACGGCACTCCACCTGTGAAAGGATCCTGCTGCCATGGCCCGGCTCCTATTTACCATATTTGCTCCATAAGATGTACCTAGGTTTTGAGGAGGAAAAGACGGAAAAAAATATGAATATGGAGCACTGTCTCACATGAATATGGAGCGCCGAATATGGAGCAGCCGTATTGACTCCTGTGTCCAGCTCTGCCTATTGACTCCTGTGTCACTGTGGAAAAGAGACAGAAGAGGTGGGGTTCAGCACAGTAAAAGGACCCCAGCACTGCAGCCTGGCTGCTATTCACCATATTTGTTCCATAAGACACACAGAGATTTCCACCCACTTTTGGTGCAGGGAGTGTGTCTTATGGAGCAAAAAATATGGTAATCCTCCACAATACATATACATATACATATACATATACATATACATATACATATACATATACATATACATATACATATACACATACACACACACACACACACACACACACACACATGCAGGTCTTGGCATGTTTGGGTCTTTTCTCGTGTAAGATTGAGAGTACCTTGTGACGTGATGAGGTCCACTCGCCATCTTCAGGCTGGTGCTTTCGCTTGCGGTATTGCTTGTGCGAAAGCAAAACTTTTACTTACACGAAAAAGACCTGAAACACAGCCAAGACCTGCATACCTACCCATGAAAATCTATATAAACATATATATATATATATATATATATGTAGGTCTTGGTGTATTCGGGTCTTGTCCCATGTAAGATTGAGAATACCTTGGCAACGTTTCGACGAAATCTCATCCGTCATCTTCAGGCTGGTGTCTTCAGCTTCGTTCTTCTGGGATGACGGATGAGATTTCGTCGAAACGTTGCTATATGTATATGTATCTGTAATGTATATGGATATGATATAATCACCAATCTTGTTAAATAAATTTTCATCACATGACTGTGGAGATGCCGCAATGGTCATGAGTGCACAGACCAGTTGTAAGCCACTTTTTTCAGACCCATCGTAACTTTGAAGGGGGATTAAACCCATAGTCATAAATTGAGGACTGCCTGTACAGTATGGAATATCTCTATCAACATCTCTGTATCTCTGCACAGGTAGCCCTCAAGTTACAACCACAACTGAGCCCAAAATTTACGTTGCTAAGCGAAACATTTGTTATGTGAGCATGCCCCATTTTACGCAACTCAACTTGTGTGATTGGCCCACCGCTCTCATGGCCCAGTTCCCTCCTCCCCTCCCCCTCCAGCCAGGCCACCAAGCCACAAACGTTGGGGACTGCTAGATGTACTTCCACATTCCATTCTACTGTACAGATAGTCCTTGACTTACCACAGTTCATTTAGTGACTATACAATGGCACTGGAAAAAATGACTTAAGACTTATTTTTCACACTTGCAACCTTTGCAGCATCCCCCGGGTCACGTGATCAAAATTCAGCTGCTTGTCAACTGACTTATATTTATGATAGTTGCAGTGTCCCGGAGTCATGTGATCAGAGGTGGTATTCAGCAGGTTCTGACCAGTTCTACAGAACCGATAGCAGAAATTTTGAGTAGTTCGGAGAACTGGCAAATACCACCTCTGACTGGCCCCTCCCCCATCTATTCTCTGCCTCCCGAGTCCCAGCTGATTGGCTGGGTCTTCTTTTGTTGCCCTGCACAGGAGAACGGAGCTGGAAAGCAGGTTAGTGGGGTGATGAGGGAATGGGAATTATGCAGTAACCTTCCCCAGTCATGTCCACCAAGCCACACCCACCAAGCCATACCACATCCACCAAGCCACGCCCACAGAACCGGTAGTAAAAAAAAATTGAATACCACCACTGCATGTGATCCCCTTTTGTGACCTTCTGACAAGCAAAATCAAGAGGGAAGCCAGATTAACTTAACAACTACATTACTAACTTAACACCTGCAGTGATTCACTTAACAACTGTGGCAAGAAAGGTCGTAAAATAGGGCAAAACTCATTTAACTGTCCTGCTTACCAATAGAAAATTTGGGCTCAAATTGTGGTCAAGAACTACCTGTAAATGGGAAGATGAGAAGTCAGCAATCAGCAGCTGCATTTGTCATCCCAGCTGCCAGTCTGAAACAGAACAGCGTGGAGTTCTGCAGACGGTGAAATAGCCATATTATTACAAGAAAGTTGTATGTAATTTAGGATGCGGCTTAAAATAATTTGTTCTTTATGCTACAAGTCTGTTCAGGAACCAGATGGAGTTGAGGTAAGATTTTACAGTATGTGCAGACTTTTCTAATCTTTCACAAGTTTTCTGAAGAGTATTTGATAGTGGTAAACATTTTCAGGAACAGGATTTGGTATGTCAAGCTAGTCTGCCGACAAAGCATCAGAAAGTGATTTTTAAAAATAGTAATAGAAAACTTTATAATACACACAGAAATCCTGCATTCTATTGGGTTACATCTGTGTTTCTCAACCTCAGCAACTTTTAAGATGCTGGCTAGAGAATTCCAGAAGTCTAGACACCTTAAAGTTGCAAGAAACATAGGATTATATTAAAGCTGTCACCAACTCAACCAAGATCTTTTTAAACTCCAAATGGTGAAACCGTGAACCTGAACAGCCTCTAATCACATCCCACTTCAAAGCTTGCAAAAAAGAGACCAAGGGAAAAATTACAACCAAAAAGCTGGGATTTGTAAAACATTCATGTTGAAAACTTGGTTCCAAACCTAACAAGCTGGTCAATTTCTTTGCAATACTTTTAGGATATTTTCAGCATCCTCTCAGAGGCCTCCAAGCATAGCCAGCTACAATTCCCCCCACCCATTTAAAACAAACTTGAGAGAGTCCTGGTTTTTCCTTCAGGCTTGGCAATGATGTTGCTCCAACCCAGGTTACAAGTCCTTAAGGTATTCTGCAGGTCTCAGTTCCCCAGGTGTGTTAAAACAGCCAGGTTATTTTTAACTTCTACAGGTTAATGAAGTGAGAAGGGCTGAGTCTGTACATTCTGTTGAAATGGTAGCTGGTAGCTACCCAGTGTGAATGCAACCCCTGCCTCTACTGGGACAACTGGTCCCCCTCCAAGTGTTTTCCTCTTGAACCTGCTGGAACACCCCTTTCTCCCATCTCAATGTTGCCTTACAGATAATCCTCGACTTACAACAGTTCATTTAGTGACTGTTCGAAGTTACCACGGCACTGAAAAAGGCGACTTATGACCATTTCCCACATGTTTTCCACATGGGGAGGTTCCAGCATCCCCATGGTCACGGGATCAACATTCAGAAGCTTGGCAACTGACTCATACTTATGACGGTTGCAGTTTCCCAGGATCCTATGACCCTCTTTTCGCGACCTTCCGATAAGCCAGATTCAAACCATGTTATTAACTCAGCAACCGCAGGGATTCCCTTTAGGTCATAAAATGGTACAAAGCTCACTTCACCAATGTCTCACTTAGCAACACACATTCTGGGCTCCCTTGCGTTCGTGAGTCGAGGACTACCCGTACTTGGGAACCATCAGCTCCTCCTAACTGTGAATGGGATTTTTGCATCCGAGGACAAGAAGAGTTAGACGCTTCTTGTCAGGAGCTTCTTTGTATCGTTTTCCCCGCAGAGAAGCACCTTCGGAAAGGGGAGGGGAAGCGATTTAGTCATTATTTCCTCGCCCCCTCTGCCCCCGCCCCCCGCCCCGATTAGGTCAAGGATGATCTCCAGGAAACCGATCCACCGCTTCTTGCATAGAGAGCCACTCACCTCTCTCCAGCGACCCGCAAGCTGTCGGCTGCGCTTTTCCAACACTCGGCCAGTCCCCACCGCTCTGCTTGGAAATCCACCCCGCCACCCCTGGAGCTACACTTCGGTCTCTTTCTGGGCTTTCTCACCTTGCCAGACGTCCCGGGCAGCCCCGTGATTTGCCGCGCGTAAATCTTTCCTCGGGTCCTGGACCAGAAGATGCGAACTGCGCAAAGGCTCCGGCGGGAGAGGCAGCGCCGACCGACCGACCGCCTTCTCTGGAGCGACCTTTAGAGAAAGAATACCGCAGAGAGCGAGGGGGCGGGTTGTGGGAGAGAAAGGGAGACCTGCGAGAAGGAGATCCGAGAGGAGTTTATAACCGCCTCTGCCTCGGCTGACATGCAACCCAATGGTCGCAACGCGCAGCCCGGCTTTTCTCCCTCTCTCTCTCTCTCTCTCTTTCTCTCTCTCTCTCTCTCTCTTTTTCTTTTCTTTTCTTTTTTAAAGGAGGCTCGGCGGCGTCACCTGCCGGCCGTCAGCCTGCACGGCAGAGCGGAGGGGGTGAGGCGAGAGGCGGCCCGAAGCGAAGGTGGCACAAGCCGAAATCCTGCAGGAACGCACCAACGGACGCGTAAAGGGAGACCCACAGACGCACACAGACAGACAGACAGACAGACAGACAGACACACACACACACACACAGAGAGACACAGACAGACAGACACACACACCCTGAAAAGTTCACTTCGTCTCCAAGGGCGGCCGACCTTGGGCGCAAGGGCGCCGATGCCCTTTTGGCTATTGGCAAGTAACGGCGCTCAGCAATCGCCAGCCTGGGAAACTAAGCGTCTTTTTTCTCACCACCGCAGACAGGAAGTGTCCGCTCGCACACACGCACACACACACACGCACACACAAACGGAGACACACAGCCCCCCACACACAAACGGAGACACACAGCCCCCCACACACACACACACCCTGAAAAGTTTACTTCGTCCCCAAGGGTCGCCGATCTCTCCCTCGGGCGCACGGGCGCCGATGCCCTTTTGGCTATTGGCGAGTAGCGGCGCTCAGCAAGCGCCAGCCTTTGAGAAAACACGCTGCTTTTTTTTCCCCCTCACCGTCGCAGGCAGGAGATGGGAGCGTGGGCGAGGCTTGGGGTGACCTTTGCTTTGCCTGGCTCCCAGGAGGTGTGGAGTAGGGGGTGGGGTCGCCGTTCGGTTCTCGCCCTTCTCCGGGCGAAGGATCCCCAGCCCGAGGATGATGGGAAGGGGGATCCGAGGTATCCGGAGGGCGCGAACTTGCGGTGTGGGAGTGGGGAAGGACCGTGGCGCGTGTCACGCGTGGGAGATGAGCCTTCAAGGTCGCCGCGACGTGCCAGATCTGCGGATTTCGTCGCCTCGTTGTGCCATTGAGTAACGCTCGTTGAAAGATGGTGATTGTTTGCTTAACTTTTATTGCAGGTTTGAGCTGACAGGCAAAATGAAACTCTATCTATCGTTTCCTTAGCCTCCCGGTGTACAAAAAGCACATTGTATTTGTCTTAGTTTTTTTTTTCCCCTCCGGTTCTTTAATCCTTTTAATACATGGGAAGGTTCCCACAACAGACCCTGGCAAGCCCACGTTTGCCATAAAGACAAATGGCGCCCTGCTTAAGGAGTTTGCATTGGAGTTTGGCAATTCCAGGTTCATGTCCCCCCATCACCCAGGAAAGTCCCTGGTTGAGCCCAGCATATTCTCTCAAGCTAACCTACCTTACAGGGTTGTTGTGAGGTGGGAGCTAGAGCCCCTGTTGATGAAGAACTAACCAGGAACAGAAGAATCTCTACTCAAACTGGAGTAATATCCGTCAAACTGACAGATATGCAGTTTCTCTTTTAAACTAGTGTCCCTTTCTTCATTATACACTTGGATATTATACACTTACAATATACATTTCATTGTACACTTGGATCCAATATTGAAAAAGTATACTATCAAGTGTGTAACAGACCTTGTGTTTCAGATCCATCCTGTGGTTCCTCCAAACTTTCGGAACCAATTTAGGGGTGTGGGCATTTCCTTGTCTGCAAATCTGTGTGTTCATCTACAAAATGACTGACTGACTGACTGAATGAATGAATTCTTTATTGGCCAAGTGTGATTAGACACACAAGGAATTTGTCTTGGTGCTATGGTCTCAGTGTACATAAAAAGAAAAAATACATTCGTCAAGAATCATAAGGTACAACATTTAATAATAGTCATAGGGTACAAGTAAGAAATCAAATCATGCCAGGAAACAGTCAATATAAATCATAAGGATACAAACAACACAATTACAGTCATACAGTCACAAGTGGGAGGGGATGGGTGATAAGGAGTGATGAGAAGATTAATAGTAATAGTAATGCAGACTTTGTAAATAATTTGACAGTATTGTGGGAATTAGTTGTTTAGCAGGGTGATGGCTTTCAGGAAAAAACTGTCCTTGTGTCTAGTTGTTCTGGTGTGCAGTGCTCTATAGCATCATTTTGAGGGCAGGAGTTGAAACAGTTTATGTCCAGGATGTGAGGGGTCTGTAAATATTTCACAGTCAAATGCTTGACAACTGACTCACATTTATGATGGTTGCAGTGTCCCAGGTCATGTGATTGCCCTTCGCGATGTTCTGACAAACAAAGTCCATGGGGAAGCCAGATTCACTTAACAACCATGACTACCTGTATATCCCATCAAGGGTAGAATCCAGGAATATTTGTGTATAGTTCCCTGGGGAACAAGGTACTATTAGGAATTTTTAAAACAAATTTGCAATCTGTTAGACAAAGAACAGACAGAATGAAAAATAATTCTTGAGGTCTATCTACACCCTACTGCCCCCTTGTGGTCATGGGTCTTGAGAAGCAAAATATTGAATGCCATTGGATATTCAATCTCCAATCAATAATGAGCACCCATACCTGCTCCAAAGCATTTTTTTTTGTTTTGGATCTGAAGTCTTGCATCTCCCTAGACACGTTCATCAGAAACTGAAACATAAATCAGGTGCCCAAGGCCAGGAGTTTTTAATTTTAAAAAAACTTAATTTGTTTAGTTTTTGTGAGCAACCCAATCAAGTTGATTCATTAATTTCTATTTTCATCCAATATCCTGTCAACTCCTTGCCCCGATGCATCCAATTTTATAAATGCAATCCCCAGAATACAGTCCAGCTCTCAGGTTGAACAGGATTGTATATTATTGTCCTAAACATCTATCCAGTTGCAGTCTTTTCCATTACAGTAGACCAGTTTGGTGTCCTTCAAATCAGAACATAGGTATAGACAATACGTCCTAGTTAATAAAAAATAATAACTTGTTTCAGATCAGATATTCATCTTTCTAAATTTATTATACTACATCTAATGTAAGCCATGTGCAATCCCAGCCTCATTTTTGCTCTGCCAGATCTCTCAAGATTTCATGGCTGAAAGTTCAGAACCTCATGGTAGCCACCATACTTCAGTAAGACTGTTGGAAGAATCATCCTTCTGGGTTCAGTTCCAAGTGGGGAAAAAGACACTGGAAACATGGAGGCTGTTTGGGAAGATGGTTTAATGGTGGACAGGACAACATGGCTTGGAGCTCCAAAGTGAAAAGGATGATTATATGCTTCAAGGTGAGAAGAGAAGGTCAAGAAGGGCTGATATGCTGAGAGTGCCTGGGTTTTATAACCTTTGTTGGGATTTGAATTTGAGCTTGTATTCTGATTGGTTGTCAGTGTTATGTATGCAGGTTTGAGTGTCATTGGTTTGAACTGTTCTTGTAAAATGTCAGAAATGATTGGTTTAAAAAGTGCGGGAAAATCCTGCACTCTGATTGGCTGGCAACTGCGGCTGCTGGCTATAAGTAGCAGCCGCAGCCCAGCCAAATCAGGTCTGTTATGAGCTGTAGTCACTAATAAACTCTTCACTGAAGCACTCCGCGTCTGATTCTTCATGCAAACTTAACAGTCAGACTCCCATGGGGCCCTGCAGGGGCAACTCTGTAGGCTGTCCTGAGTTCCAGGCTTGGCTGAGCCTTACTGGATGATGATGCACTGAAAGTGTTAAGTTAAGTTAAGCCAATCCCTTCATCCTTACAATACCAGGATGACCCTCATGTAACATTTCCAAAACCTCTCTTTTCAGTTTTGCAGGAATAACCACCCTGTTACCCCACAAAATACATCCTCTTAATACAGATAATTCAGTTTGCCTGGACTTAAATGGTTGGGCAAGGTAAGGTAGATCTTGAAGAGGCCAACCTTTCTTAATCCAGCCTATAACAGGAGCCAATAAAGTGTCTTTGGCAGTCTCTCTGGCAATTTCAGCAGCATGTACTGGAAGCTTGGCAACAGTTTCTAGGAAAAAGGTGTGTGCCTCAAGTTCAGCGTCCTCAGTGTGAAACGGAAATGGGCAGCGACTCAAGGCATCAGCATGGCCAATGTTTTTGCCAGGCTTGTGGATGAGCTTGTATGAATAAGCAGCAAGAAATTCAGTCCACCTCAGCCTTCTTGGTGACAGGATAGTGGGTATAGGTTTGTCTCCTGCCACAATGCCTAACAAAGGTTTGTGATCTGTGACAATGGTAAATGTTCTCCCATATAGATACTCATGGGATTTCTTGACAGCTGCAACAATTGCCAATGCTTCCTTGTCCAATTGGCTGTAATTCCTCTCTGCTTTGGTCAAAGTGCGAGAGTAAAATGCAATAGGGACTTCCCTCCCGCTGGGAAGCCTGTGGCTCAACCCCCACTCCAAAGGGGATGCATCACAAGTCAGTACAACAGGCAAATTCTCAGAGAACTGTATCAGGACAGCATCAGACGTGATTAGTCTTTTAATATTGTTAAATGCTGATTGTTCCTTCCTGCCCCAGACCCAAGCAGATTTTTGTCCAGTAGTCTGTGTAATGGTTCTGCAATGGTTGCCTTCTGAGGTAGGAACATGTGATAAAAGTTAATGAGTCCAAGGAAGGCTTGCAAATCTGTTTTGCATTTTGGTCTAGGGGCTTCTTTGATTGCTTGAACCTTGGCATCTGTAGGGTGGATGCCATGCTTGTCAATCATGTAGCCCAAAAACTCAACCTTGACAGTTCTAAGAGTGCATTTTTCTTCCTTGACTTTGAACCCCGCTTTCTTGAATCTGGTAAGGACTTCTCTGAGTCTCTCTTGTAATTGAGTGTCATTTTCAGCAGAGATTAACACATCATCAAAGTAAGGCACTACCCCTGGCAGTCCTTGGAGCATCCTTTCCATAAGGCTTTGGAAGATGCCTGGTGCCACTCTTACTCCAAACTGTAACCTTTTACATTTGAAGGCACCTCTATGAGTCACAATGGTTTGGGCCTCTGCAGTGGCATCATCAACTGTTTGTTGTTCCTATGCCTGGGCCAGATCCAATCTGGCAAAAACTGTACCCCTGCCAAGTGAATGTAATAAATGATGCACCACTGGAACTGGATATGCGCTCTGTTGAAGCACATGGTTCAATGTCCCCTTATAGTCTCCACAGATTCTTACTGACCCATCAGTCTTGACTGGTGTGACTATGGGTGTCTCCCATCTGGAGTGGTCAGTGGGCTCTAAAACTCCTTGAGCTATTAGTTTATCTAATTGTGCATCAATTTTTTCCTTTAAGGCAAATGGCACCCTTCTGGGCTTTAAACGAATTGGGGGCACCTTGGGATTTAGGTTGAAAGTCCTTCGCTGAAGACCTCTGGAAACTCAGACTTCAAGGCCTCCTCCCATTCAGTGTTGCTCACATGATTGATGCCAGTCACCTCGATGCCTAATGGATTGAACCACTCAAGTCCCAGCAAGCTTGGGCGATCCTTGTCCACGATGGTCAGGGGCAAGCGTTTGGTGTGGCCTTTGAACTTCACGTTGAATTCTCTTGTTCCAACTACTGGAATCTTGTTCCCTTGGTAGTCTTTAAGAGTCAGTGCTTGCTTCTTGAAAGCTTCTTCTGAATGTTTGGGAGTAGTCTGTGAATAGTGTCCCATGACACCATAGATAAATATGAGCCTGAGTCCACTTCCATTTGGCAAGGCCTTCCTTCAATTAGTACCTTGACATGCACTTTTCTGTTATTGATAGAAGAAGAATGACCAATAGTTACTGTCTGATGAGTTTCATTCTTCCCCTTTGCTTCTGTGCTGCGCCCCATTTTCTCACTGAGGTTGTTGGGCTTGAATTTTTTGTCAGGAAACTTTCTTCTGTGCGGTGGAGTTCTGGATGATTTGCAGACTCTTGCTAGGTGACCCCTTTTTTCACAATGGAGGCAGATGGTATCAAGAAACTTGCATTCAGTGCGGGGGTGGCTTCCCTCACAACCTCTGCAGTAAAAATCTTGCCTCTTTCTTCCCAGGTCTTTCTTTTTCCTCTCCATTCTGAGTCTATAAATTCCTTCCTCCACCTCACTACAGTCTGACTCAGAATCTATTTGCTCGCAATGAGTTGTTGTGGACTTTTCCACATCAGGATGGCTTGAGGCCTTGTTAATTTTCTTCATGGCTGCTGCTGAGGACTTGGTGGCTTCCGCTGAGGAGGCCTCTTCTATGGCTTCCTTCAATGTGATCTTAGGTTTTAATAATAATTTGCTCTGAAGCACCTTGTCTTTGAGGCCTAGAACAAATCGATCGCGCATGGCCTCTTCCAAATTTGCATGCACCCCCAATGTCTCTTAAACTTGCCACGAAGTCGTTAACGTTTTCGCTTTCCCCTTGATCCCTACGGTAAAACTCGTGTCTCTTAATGAGGCACGATACTTGTGGGGCGTAATGGGCTCTTAACAACTTTTCTAAGTCAGGCCATTCCATTACCTTCACGTCTGCAGCTCCCGCCAATGCCTTCGCCATCTTGAAAACTGCCGGACCACAGTGCGTGAGAAAGACCGCCCTCTTCCGCTTCTCGGAAATGTCGGCAAGATCGTTTCCCTCCAAATACATTTGGAAACGATCTGCGTACGAGTCCCAGTCTTCTGCCGTCGGATCGAATGGGGCTGGGGGGGTGTTCAGCGCAGCCAACTCTCTCAGCTTATTTTCCGCGTCCTCTTCTCTTCAGGAAGGATCCCACCTTCATCGCCAGTGTTAGATTTGCATGAAGAGTCAGACGCGGAGTGCTTCAGTGAAGAGTTTATTAGTGACTACAGCTCATAACAGACCCGATTTGGCTGGGCTGCGGCTGCTACTTATAGCCAGCAGCCGCAGTTGCCAGCCAATCAGAGTGCAGGATTTTCCCGCACTTTTTAAACCAATCATTTCTGACATTTTACAAGAACAGTTCAAACTAAACCAATGACATTCAAACCTGCATACATAACAGAAAGGACTTTAGAGCAATTGCTATAGTTTTACCTAGAGATCTTTGTTATGTAAAGTATTCTGGCCCAGGCCTTAATGGCCCACCCATTAACAAAGGTGGGGGTGAGTTTCTGCTTCTGAGGTTAGTTTCTGCTTCTCAGTTTCTACTCTTTTTAGAGGAAATATTCTGCCTTTTTAATAAGTCCTAGGATATTTCAATTTTCTTGGAGAGGTGTGGGTGCTAGCTTCCTACAAGACAAAATGGTCATTTGGGACAGCAAGATTTTATTTAGGTAGCCTTAATTATTTTTAGTTTTTAAAGAAGAAACTCAACTCTCCAATTGTCCCCTTTTTCTCTTTCACTTTGGTGACGTGGCCATCATTTGCTTGGGTCACAGGCCAAATAAATAATTATAAAGCATAGCCCTAGCTGTCAAATGAAGTTGTCCAACTCTACTCTACCTCTCTAGAAATGTTACCTAGAGCTACTGTAATTTGGATTTACAGAAACGTTTATGGAATGCTTGCTGAATGAACCCCTTTTCATTGATTTGACAAGCTTAAAAATATTTCAGTCATGTCATTAAAGTTGCAAAGTGCCAGAAAATATTTAGTTGAACAATAATATCCTGCAGCTTTGCTCAGAGGAGAATTCTCTATGCCTGATTTGACTGCTTCCACAGTCAAAAGTCTGTAACGGACACCATTAAAAGTAGCATCCTTTAATGTCCTTTTTTTTTCTTCAAAGGAAATAGCCAACAATCCATGTTTCTAAAAGACTGCCCTTTAGCAAAGCAAGCAGTTGATACACTCATACAGTAATTGAATTGATATTCACTACGGCATTCAACATAAGCTCCTATGACTGTGCCCTGCACATTGACTCAGAGTGAGAGATGCAAGTCATTCTTCAGTAGTCTTCAAGTTACAGCCATAAGGAAGACTTCCCATTATGGTCATAAGTCATGACAGTTGTTCATTAAATCATGTATGTCACCAGCCCATTTTTGGGGGCCTTTTTATAGTGGTCGTTAAGTGAACTGCAGTCATAAAGGAGGTAAATGAATGGGGTGGGGTGGGGTTTTATCGTTTTTAGTTTTTAATTGGATTTTAAATTTTATTGGGCTTTCTTGATCAGTTTAATTGTATTTTAATATTTGTATTCTTGTTTTTATTGTAAGCCGCCCTGAGTCCCTCGGGAGAGAGGGCAGCCTATAAGTCCAATCAATCAATCAATCAATAAATAAATAAATAAATGCTGATTTCGGCAAAACCATCATGAAATGCAATCACATGGGTGTGGGATGTTGCATAGTAAATGAACCCAAATCTAGGTTGTAAGTACCCTCCAGAGATGTCCATCATAATTTTGAATGGTCACTAAGCGACCGGTTATAAATTGAGGCCTACCAGCATGGACTACTTTTCTATGACATGTGACAACTTTGGACTCACCTTCAATATTCAAAGAACAAAGTCATGCACCTTTCCCAAAGAGTGACCTCTAGAAGAAGAGCAGACTGAGCTAGAAGATGGAATTAAATGTCTCATCAGTTTAGAATCATTGTGTTGCCACAAGAGACACAAGTCCAGTCCCTCCCCCCATGATTTCCACTCACTGTCAACCAGCACCAATTGAACTTTGACCATTACTTGACTAGATTCGTGTGTATAGGTAAACTCTTCTATGCACTGAACATATTGAATGCTACTGGTTACTTGCTCTAGATATGTCCATTGATATAGAAGTTAACTGCAGAATAGCAAAGGCAAGTTCTGTGCTCCACTATGTGGGAACATCAAGGAATTAGTCTAGCAACAAAATTGAAGGTCTACAGAGCTGTGGTTCTTGCTACCTGTCTGTATGCCCATGAAACCTGGACATGGACTGTGATATCAAAGGCATGAAGACAGCTCAACCATTTCCATATAACTTGTCTTTGCAGAATTTTAGACATTACATGATAACGTATCAGACACTGAAATTCTCTCCACACCAAATCTACCATCGGTCCACACGCTGCTGAAGAGAGCACGGATCTGGTGGTAGGCAAGTAGTATCAATCAAGGAGAATGTTTGTAGCTCAGGGTTGAACTGAGGGGTCCTTGGTGCTCTCTGAACAACAGTATAAATTAACTCAAATGGAATGTAAACTTTGCAAGGAGCAGAGTGAAAATAGAATGATGTTTAGATGAGCAATAGCATTGGTGTGAGAACCTAGCTTGCTTGCACCATCTACAGGCCATATTTATTCTCAAAAAGTTGTTCAAATATTGCTCTGGAAACCATCAGCATTTTCTGTTATGTTTGCTCAAATCAACCAAAAACATTCACTATAAAAAAAGGAGGAACACTATGCAGATATTGAATTGCACTGAACTTGGCAATTTGATTGCAAATATTTCGTCCCCATTCCAGCAGGCATCTTATTTATTTATTTATTTATTTATTTATTGAATTTATATTGCCGCATATTCGCCCATGGCGACTAAAGGCAGTTTACAGAATATAAAACCACATTTAAAACAATAAAAAGAATCAAATAAATTAATAATATAATATAATAAAATCACCTCCCCATCCCAGCGACAGCAGATCACACGAGCCATTTGATGGGCTCCATCCTGCTCTGGGTTCCCCAGGCCTGCTGGCAGAACCAGGTCTTCAATGCCTTCTGGAAGAGCATTGGAGAGGGGGCCATTCTAATCTCTGGGGGAATGATGTTCCAGAGAGAGGTAGCCATCATGGAGAAGGCCCTTCTTCTGGGTCCCACCAGGTGTATCTCCCTCGGGGATGGGACTCACAGCATTCCCTGCCTCCCTGCTCTGATGTATCGGGTAGATGTGACCAGCAAGAGACCTCAGACAACCTGGTCCCAGAACATGAAGGGCTTTAAAGGTGACAACTAGCACCTTGAATTGCACCCAGAAGCAAATCAGCTTTGGGTTGTGATTGTCTGGGGGAGCACTAGCCTTTAAATACCTAACCCTAACCCTAAATGTATTTAAAGGCCAGTGACAAGCACAATCCAAAGCACACTGACAATATTTCCTCAAATAGGGACGAAACGTTTGCAATCAAATTGCCAAGCTCGGAGCTCAGACCAACAACATAATTACCAACCCAAGCTGCTAATATTCAGTGACATTTCAGTGAATTGCCTGTCCAGTCTTACACTAATGACCAGACTGGACACTAATGTGAATTGCCTGTCTAGTCTTACACTAATGACCATAAAATGTATTTCTATAATGCTCATTTGCCCCTTTGCAACTCAAAACAAGCATTGAAAACCAGTTACTGATTAACAGCTGTTTTGCAATAACAGTCTCAAGAGAAGGGTTTGCCAAAACTGGTGGCATCACAAGAACCGTCATTCCTTTGGTCAATACTCGGGTGCTGCCAAATTAAATTCATATTAAAATAATTTTCCTAAAGGTCAAATTTTCGTGAGATCCCTAAATCCTGTAGATATTTTAGTGAGTTCATCTAAGATTTTAGAGTGAAATAACTGAGATTAAATCGTTTGAGATGTCATGACTTTGCAGTATTTTGAAAAGTCTTTGACGGAAAATGCTTCTGACCTCTGGCCTACAGCAGTCTTTTCCAGCCTGATATCGTCCTGAGGAAATGCTGAATTAAATTGCACTTCAATCCATCTTTAGAGGACCCGGCTGCTGTCAAGGCTGTCCTGAAATAGGGAGCTTTTTTTTTTTAAATCATCACCTTTCCATCTAGACAAGCAGGTTACATTCTCAGAGAATGA
The DNA here is from genome assembly GCA_009733165.1 of Naja naja. Lineage (NCBI taxonomy): Eukaryota > Metazoa > Chordata > Lepidosauria > Squamata > Elapidae > Naja > Naja naja. The sequence continues at coordinate 39,751,766 of CM019154.1, forward strand.
GAAAAGGTAGCTAAGCATATCTTAATGCTTCACTGATGGCATCTGTTTTGCAGAGAAATGTCTAAAGAGGAATAGTTTTAGCATGAACTTTATAGCGTATACGATCTGCCTAGGTTAAACACATTGTTTGCATTGTTGTAAAAAGGCAGAATATTTCCTTTTCCTAGGAGAGGGGTGGGTTTTAACTTCCAACAGCCTTAAACAGTGCACAAACTGTTTTATATAAGCTTCCACGGACTGCTTGGAGTTTCAGAGAAAGCCACAGCAACACTTTCCAAGTGGACTTTCCATATGCAGGACTCTCTAGAAAGGAAACTTGCAACTGAATATCACACTTGGGAGATTCTTCAGGGACTAATTCTCTCACCCTTATCCAGGGGTGGGCTGCTGGGGGGTTCGCAGGGGTTCGGGGAATCCTCTCACTAAGATTCTGCACAGTTCAGAGAACCCCCAAATCTCACCCTTCCCCTCTCCTCCCAGGAGTCCCCACGTGGCCCGTTTTGGATGCAGGTAAGTGCAGGGCACACACGGAGGTTCAGGGAGGGCAAAAAACAAGCCATCCAGAAGTTCAGGAAAGCTGGAAATGGGTCCATTCTGGCTTCCAGAGAGCCTCCGGAGCCCAGGGAGGGCAAAAACGCCCCTCCTGCCATGCTGCAGGAGACCAACTAGGCCACGCCCACCATGGTCACATCCACCCAGCAACTGGGCAGAGAACCTGTTGCTAAAATTTTTGAAGCTGACCCCTGCCCTTATCATTCCATGGCCATATGAAGCTGTTTGAGAGATCATCCATTAGCTAGGGTGAGGCATTACCAGTGCACTGAAGATACCAAGTTGTACATCACTACACTGGTCCAAGGTGGAGATGCTCCTGAAAGCTGCAATGGTCTGTATGTGTCAGCTATATCAGGCAAGTCAGACTTGGACACCAAAATCATGAATGCTAGAACAACCTTTATTACAGATTACAGTAACAGAAGCTTGAACCTCTGGATATGCCTACCCTTCCTTGCTTTTATTTAAAGAGAATTAGGCAGGTTTAAGTCTGGGTTGCTTACTCAAATTACATTCCTGCTGTGGGCTGAGATAGCTCTTAATGAGCAGTGGTGGTGCAGTTAGAGTGCAGTACAGCAGGCTACTTCTGCTGACTGCCGGCTGCCTGCAATTTGGCAGTTCAAATGTCACCAGGCTCAAGGTTGACTCAGCCTTCCATCCTTCCGAGGTGGGTAAAATGAGAACCCAGATTGTTGGGGGCATAAGCTGACTCTGTAAACTGCTTAGAGAGGGCTGTAAAGCACTGTAAAGCGGTATATAAGTCCAAGTGCTATTGCTATTATTCTGGCCATGGCCTTGGTTGTGGCTCTTTTTTTTTCTTCCTCAAGGTTATTCTCACAATCCATTACAAGATTGATTCCAGACAGGCTGCTGTTTGTCTAAAGACCATTTGGCTTTCTGTCATCTCTAGCATTATTTTGGATGAGGTGTCACTACCTCTAAAAGAGGTACCTTAGCCCGATCTAATGTTCTATCTCTAAAATTGTAAATGTTCCAATCTCTGTTACAACTTAATATTCCAAATTCTTCTGGACCCTTAACTTGTTTATAACTTTCTTGTGTCAAAATCTTTTTTTTTTGCCATTTATTTCCAATTCTTTAAATTCTTAAGCTTTCAGTTAATTTTTCTTTTGTTCAAGAATGAAAGTAAACTCACCAGGTGGTTGCTTCTTCCCCTAAACTTGTCATTCTGAAGATCTCTAATAGTCTTAAGGTAATAAATAGGCAATTTTCAAAAGTGATTAAAAAGTGGGGATAATAAAATTAGTGTATTTTAAATGGCTTCACCATGGCTGTGAGCATGATGGTTTTTCCTTTGTCTCCCAGTGCTCAAACCCATGGAAAATTGCTACCCTGTAGTCTTCCTGAAGGAGCAGCCACTGGGTGCTCATGTGGGTCATCTCTTGTCCCCTCCTTATCCAGACATGTTCCATAGAACTGATCCAAACACCAGGTCTTTGGCCTTTGTTGCAGTCATTGTTTCCATTCACTCACAGACCATTAGTTTGCCATGCCTCCTTTGGAATACTCTAAGTAATAATATTTCTAAACTGAATTAAAAAAAACCATGAGAGTGCCACACTTAATAAATTGTATGAAACATTGAATTGGGCATTATCTATATCAGAAGGTATGTTCACAGGGCTGTAGTAGTTTTGTCCCTCAGATGACCTGACATGTCGAAATGGAAAAGCATTCATTATTAGAAATAAAATGATGAACCAAATAGACTTTAACTATATTGCCCCATATACAGTAAATCAACCCTCTTCTGCATTAAGCGAGGTTTATACTCTAAGTTTAACAAGAGATGGCAGTGTTTATTAACTTTGTTCCAAATACTCTCCCTGGTTCCTATTTCGTAAGTGACACATCTTATTTTATTTATTTATTTATAAGGGTTGCAATGCCACCCATCTCATATAATGATTCTGGGAAGCTCATAACAATTCACAAAAACACAAAAACACTGCACCAGGTCAAACAGCCTCCAACTCAACCCCCGTCCTAACTCAATATCTGGGGAAGAGCCAGATCTTGAAGAATGTGTGATGACTTGGGGTGTGGCACAAATGCAACATAGTCAAATAAGCAAGAAGAGTCCCTTTAATACCTCCAACTTTGCCCCCAGTGTGCAGTTTGCCTTTGGCTGGAGAAAAAACTCTCCCAAGAACAGTCTTTAAGTGAAGGAAATTTAGTCCAAAAATAAAGTACATACAAACTGTAAATAAAAATCCACACAAACCACGCTGCAGCAATTAACTTGATAGGGCAGGATAATGAATTGCAGACTTGAAAGGCCAACAAAACATACACAGTTGGGACGATGCCAGGAACCCAGATAATACTCGACAATAATGGATAACTCATGATTTACTTCCAATAACTTTTAAACATTGTGTTCCCAGCTGCAGCTAATGAAGGGAATCAGGGCCCTTTCCTCCCCTGTAAGCCATGCAACTCACATTGCTCCCTTCTCCATTCCTCCCTGCGTGCCCTAGGATGAAGAGGGGGTGGCCCTGAGTCTTCCTCTGAATTCCCTCTGCCTTGCTCTACCTCTCCCCTGCTCTGCCCAGCCAGACTTTGCCCTTCCCCAGTTTCTTCCCCAGCCAACAGAGCCACACTCCCACTCCCTGTCAGCTGCTCGGCCTCCCCCTCAGAATCAGATTCCAACAGGGGCATGACAGAATGTATCTTTTCTTTTATGTACACTGAAACCATTTGCACCAAGACAAATTCCTTGTGTGTCCAATCACACTTGGCCAATAAAGAATTCTGTTCTGTTCTGTTCTGTTCTGTTCTATTCTATTCTATTCTATTCTATTCTATTCTATTCTATTCTATTCTATTCTATCTTTAGCCTTCCAGAAGTGATAAAATGATAGGAGCCCTCAAAGCTCAGATGAGAGGCTGTTCCAATCAAAGGATCGCTATGGAGAAGACAGATGACATCAGGAGTGGACCTGGACCCTATCTGACCTAGTGCGATGGGTGGATACCCTCAGGAGAAGTGAAATAACCTTTGAAGTGCCATGTAGGGCTTTAAAGCAATAACCAGCACATTGAATTGCACCAGGAAAGTGGGAACTTTCACATAGCAATGGTATTACTTTCAGTGTCACTACAGAACACCCAAAACTGCCCATTGCCACTGCATTCCGAACCAGTGGCAGCTTCTAGGTGATCTTCAAGGACTGCCCTTGAGCAACAAGGATGATTAGAGCAACAGAGATGGTTAGAGCAACAAAAGTGATTAGGGGACTGGAGATTAAAACACATGAAGAACGATTGCAGGAACTGGGTATGTTTAGTCTGATGAAAAGAAGGATTGGGGTGACATGATAGCAGTGTTCCAATATCTCAGGGGCTGCCACAAAGAAGAGGGAGTCAAGCTATTCTCCAAAACACCTGATGGCAGGACAAGAAGCAATGGGTGGAAACTAATCAAAGAGAGAAGCAACCTAGAATTGAGGAGAAATGCCTTGACTGTTAGAACAATTAATCAGTGGAACAACTTGCCTCCAGAAGTTGTGAATGCTCCAACACTGGAAGTTTTTAGGAAGAGATTGGACAAGCCTTTGTCTGAAATGCTATAGGGTTTCCTGCCTAAGCAGGGGGCTGGACTAGAAGACCTCCAAGGTCCCTTCCAACTCTGTTATTCTATTCTATGCAAGCCTCATATAGAGTGCATTGCGACAATCATGAGTAACCGTGAGCCTGTTGCTTTTCGATCTAGCCTTCAAAAGGGCAACTAGGTACATGTGGTTGAGCTTTAAAACTTCTCTGGCACAGCCTCTTCCTTTTCTTCCTGGTATCTAGTAACCCCACATGACAAGGATTTTCCTGAGTTGCAGAGGCCTGCAAAAATATTCTATAACGGATCTCCTTCTTTCTTCAAAACCAAGCCCCAAGTCTCCAGTGTGGCTAGTTAATAAAGCAATCTGAGACACTTAGCTGTGTTACCGTAAATTTCAATAAATTTCCAATGCATTAAGTAACGCCACTTAAAACTGCTGCGAGTGGTTAACGAGAGTCTTATTCCTGTGGGTGAGATACATTTGCCAAAAGATCCCATTCCCCATTCTTTCTCACAATAGAATGCTAAGCACTCAATGTATTTTTAATACTGATTTAATTAATTCCACTGTGAGAGTGCTAATTTATTCAGCAGAAATTGTCACAAATTAAATATGCCAGAAACGGTATAGAATTGAATGTTTTGAGTAATCTGGGGCTGTTTTAATTTAATGCGGTGTATTGACATCATTCTTCATGGTGCCTTTTTTAAAATCAACATTGCTGATGATATCCTGAAATAATTAACAGACATTTTTTTTAGTGGTAACAAAAGAACCAGTAATTACTAATGTGCCCAGTAATCTAGAAGTGATGCATGAGTTCTGTCACAGCTCTCCACAGCTTTTTCTATCAGTAGTAAATAGGTCTGGTTTCTAAATGTGGGTATTTTTTTTTCTCTCCTTCCATTTCCTTTCTTTCTTGCCCTGTTTTGCAAAGGAAATATCCCTCTGTTTCTTTGCCTTCTGACTCTTTCAGGATCCTTAAAAATAAAGTTAGTGTAAACGATTTCATTTCAGCAAAAATCCTTTGCAGAACATGCAAAGGTCCCATTCTAAAAGAACGCATCCAATCTCATTTCTTGGGTGTGGAGTGCGGTTAGCACTATAGCAACAGAATTCAGACTTATATACCACTTCATTGTGCTTTGCAGCACCCCCTAAGCAGGTTACAGAGTCAGCCTATTGCCCCCAACAATCTGGGTCCCGTTTTACCAGCCTCGGAAGAATGGAAGGCTGAGTCAACCTTGAGTCAGTCAAGATCGAACTCCTGGCAGTTGGCAGAGTCAGCCTGCAATATTGCGTTTTAACCACTGTGCCATTATGGCTCTTCTAGTTGAAGGTTAACTCAACTTTCACTGAAAGTTAACAGATATTCAGTACAAATTCAGGAAGAAAGACTATAAGAAATTTGAGGTGTCCTTGGTCCTGTTCTTATAAGTTTACAGAATCACAATGTAGAAGTCCGATTTATTTGACTGGATCAAAATTGTACTTCGATAAAGGACTATGGGGGTTGTTTACAACAAATAGCAACCTCATGCGATACACTGGAAGACATTCTTTCTGCAAAGTCAGAACATGAACAATGGTCAGGAGAAGATCACATATATATATTTCTGGATTTCTTAAGGCAGCCAAGAGATCCCAAGTATGAAAAGAAGCATCTGAATGCAGAAACTCAAAGGTCTGTCCACTTGATAACTGCAGTCAAACATCTTTGGAAGAATGGTTGTTTTTTAAATTTTTAATCGATTTATGAGATTACCGGTTTAATTAATTTTTTAATATTTATATCGTACTGTTTTAGTATTGTAAGCCGCCCTGAGTCCTCAGGAGATAGGGCAGCATATAAATCTCATAAATAAAATAAATAAATAAAAATGAAATGAAAAATGGGAACAAACCAAAAACACTGTCAGAAGATCTGTTTTAACATAACAATTTATCATTTGCAAGAGCAGTCTATTTTATTTTTAAAGTCCTCTGAAATCAGCATCCTCGTAAACTTATAATTATCACTTATTTGTATCTTATGATTATGGTTGTATCTTATGATTTATGATCTGTGACTTATCACTTCGTTGCACTCAGTATACACTGAGAGCTTATGCACCGGAGACAAATACCTTGTGTGTCCAATCGCAATTGGCCAATAAATTTATTATATTCCATTCCATTCCATTCCATTGATAACTAAGTCTTCTGTTTCTTCAGCAGCTGTTATGTTCCACTCTGTTTCTTGTGCTGGCACACCATTCCAATGGGGAAATCATTAAAATAAAATGAAGTATGTAGCCTCCAGCCAAAAGATGCATCACTGGAAATCATGGATTTCTTTCCCATCCCTGAGAAGGGTAGATGAATCTGCGTTCTACTTTCTGTAACTGTTATACACAGAAATATTCATACAAATGTTACATGCATCACCACCCCCTTCATATGCACATAGCTGGAAAACATTTTTTTCCTAAATGTGCTTTCACATTCAGTGACCACATTGGTATATAGTTTCCCTTAATGTATGCATTTTCATACTTTTTAATAAAAAATCACAGCATTGCATTGCCAAACTGAAAGGAGTGTATAAGAAGCATGGGATAATCAATTCCATTTCTCTTCATATGTTTGTTTGGAAATCAGGGGTATCTGCATGGTAAAAAAAAAACCCAAGATGGCAGCCACAATCATGTGACCAAACCCCCATTCTTTTGTAATGTTTATTGCTTTGTTTTAAATATATCCAATGTGTTGATCACTACTTCCTAGCAGTCTATGTAAATAAGAACACTATACAAGATACACACTATGCAAAAATATAGAAGTTCATCCAATCAAGCGTAAAACCTTGTATCCAAGTGCCTATCTCTTGTCTGAATGCATAAGAAAAAAGAAAGTGGACTGTATATACCACTCTCAAGATAAACTCCATACTTTCCTCTCTCTCTCTCTCTCTCTCTCTCTCTCTCTCCCCCCATCTCCGTCTCTCTGTCTCTGTCTCTGTCACTCCATCTCTCTGTCTCTCTCTGTCTGTCTCTCCCTCCCTCCCCCCTCCCTCCGTCTCACTCTCTCTCTCTCTGTCTCCGTCTCCATCTCTTTGTCTCTGTCTCTGTCTTTCTCTGTCTCTCCCTCCCTCTGTTTGTCTCTCCCTCCTTCCCTCCCTCCCTCCCTCCCTCCCCCACTCTCTCTCAAGAGCCAGTTTAGTATATCAGTTACGATTCCAAGCTAGGAACTAGGAGACTAGTGAGTTCTAGACACACCTTAGGCGAGACCGGCTGTGTGACCTTAGACCAGTCGTATCCTCTCAGTAATGGTTCCTGGGATGTAAACAAAAAGCTGCTTCTATGGGAATGACCAGATAAAGGACAACCTAGACCACAGCTGGACAGAGGACCAGGCAAGAGTCTCAGAAGAGACTCTCTCCAATTTCTCAGGCTGTAAAGGAGATGGAGCTAGAATTGTACTTCCAGCCTTGCAACTTTCTGCAAATGTGGCTTTACAATAAAGTGGAATTATTTCATCTGGCCAAAATGCCTATGTGGTTTATTTGGCAAGGCCAATATCAGTCTTGCAAGTCTAAAAATACAATTTCCCCCCTCTCTCCTTTATTGCCCAAGAATCTAATAAGGGTCATTTCTAAGCCTCTTGGCCTTCCCACTATCCAGCTGTAGGCTATGCTAACTCTTATCTAACCATCCCTATAGATGCATACAGAGAGGGGGGGGGCAGGGAGGCAGGAGGGAGAGAGAGATTACAATTAAGCATAAGGATCTGAATGGCTCTTAAAGTTAAAGCTAATGCACTAAATATAGTCACCTAAAATACAATAGCCCATGAAAGATCTGTAACTATTTTTAGATTTTTATCCCAACTTATTTATTTATTTATGTATGTATTTATTTATTTATTTTATTAGACTTGTATGCCACCCTCTCTCCCTGAGGACTCAGAGTGGCTCACAATATAAAATCACAATACAATAAGTTAATTAAAAAATAATTAAATAATTAATCACAAGCCTAATAATAAAGAGCCTTGGTGGTACAGGCTATTAAACGCCTAGCACTTAGTTCCAGCTGCCTGCAATTAGTGCAGGCTCGAATCCCACCAGGCTCAAGGTTGACTCAGCCTTCCATCCTCTCGGGGTAGGTAAACTGAGGACCCAAGATTGTTGGGGGCAATAAGCTGACTTTGTAAAAATGCCGCTTAGTAATAAGCAGGCATATACAATGGAATGAAGGCTATTGCTGAGCACATTGGGTTGCGCTCCAAACATTGTAAACCACCCTGAGTCTCCGGAGAAGGGCGGCATATAAATATGAATAAAAATTAAAAAAAATAAAAAATAATCAAATTCATAAAATTAAATTAAAATTTCTTAAAACCTCCCCCTCATTTCAGTCCAGGCCGGCCTGCTGAAACAGCCAGGTCTTCAGGTCGCGGCGGAAGGAGCGGAGATCAGGGGCCAAACGAAGACCCAAAGGGAGCTAGTTCCACAGGATGGGTGCCCCCACAGAGAAGGCCCTACCCCTGGGCACTGCCAGCCGACACTGTCTGGCCGACGGCACTCCAAGGAGCCCTACCAGTGGGAGCGTACAGGGCGAACTTCATTACTTTATAAATAACTCAAGCCAGTGCACATACCTAATGCTCCTTCTGCCTCTTATTTTCCCAGCAACAGCCATGAGAGATGGATTGGGCTGAGGGAGAGTGATTGGTCCAAAGTCCTCCAGGCAACTTTCATTCCAAAGTGGGAAAGTGGGAACTCACAGATCACCTGGTTTCTAAACCAGCACCTTTCCCACTTCACCACACTGGCTCTTGTGAATTTTGTCACTTTTTCCCTAAAGGTTTGACCTTCCTTAGTACTTGAATGGGATGCCATTAAAAAAATCCCATCAGACATTAGATTGGGAAGCTGGGAAAAAAATCTCAGGAGGCAGGAATGGCAAATCAGTTCTGTATGGTTGCTGAAACAAATTCTATTAACTGGCTCGAGATATTCACTGTCAGCTGAACTGATTCAAAAGAGTATTTACATTTTTACGAATCATCATATGCTTGGGGAATTTGAATGTTTACAGGAAGTCATGCGTTATACATTCTACTACTATTTGCTGTAAATTACTGAGTACAAAATCTCTGGATTCAGAAAAACTTTCAAACAATGTGAGATCAGTGACCTGGTTCACCAATGGCTTTAAGTTTTAAAATTGTTTGATTTGGCCTGATGTGTTGTATAAACCCAATTAATTGGACATTCAATAAACTGCAATTAAACCAAGCATGGCATACTCCAGTGCATGTAAATCTAGTCATTGTATGAGAGGTCAAGTTATCCATATGGTAGAAATCCTTTCTGTTGTTTGTCTTTAAAGAGCAACGAATAACATCTGTCTGAGAACACCTGTAAAGAACTTAAGAGAGCCAGTTTGTCCAGTGGTTAAGGCACCAGGCTAGAAACTGGAAGACTGTGAGTTCTAGTGCTGCCTTAAACTTGAAAGCCAGTTGGGTGACTTTGGACCAATCAGCAGGAGACTGTGAGTTCTAGTCCCTCCTTAGGCTGGAAAGTTGGCTGGGTGACTTTGGGCCTCTGTCAGCTCAACACACCTCACAGGGTTGTTGTCGTGGGGAAAATAGGAGGCAGAAGGAGTATTAGGTATATTTGTGACCTTACTTATAAAAACAATAAAGGGGGAGTTTAATTAATTAATTAATTAATTAATTAAACTCCCCCTTTATTGTTTTTTAATTAATTAATTAATTAAAAGATTTGATTAATTAAATAGAAATACTAGGGCTTCAAAATGATTACTGAGTCCTGAGTCCTGTGCATAAATGAAAGATCCATAACATTTTATTTCTCAACTCTGTGTGTGTGTTTGTGTGTGTGTGTGTGTGTGTGTGTGTTTGTCTAAGTGTGCATCTCTGACTGACGGCAGAGTAAAATACAGAGCAGAAAATGATTTTGTCAGTGGCCTACGATCAATTCAAGGAGCAACGGAGTTCCATTAAAGTTCCTTGTTCAACCTACAAGATGTAACCTACTTTGCAGAGTCATTTAATGTGCAGTTCCCAAACAATTTCCTGTTTCCTTGCATGCATTAGTTTTGTAACGGAGGGCCAAAAAAATAGAAGACAGATTGCATTGGGCAAATGTCATTGTCCTGATTGTTAAAAGATAATTGGCATGAGAAAATAGCACGGGAATGGCAGGATATTATCTGTATATGTAGAGAGTGAGATGTCTCAGAAAGATAGGGAAATGGTAATTGACTAATTTATTGCTGGAATTGCATATATAACCATTATGCGTATAGCTACATAGACACACAATTTATAACCTTCCCAGCCAGCTTCCAACAAGCAAAGGCAATAAGGAAAGCTGGATTCACTTAACAACCATGTGGTTCACTTAACAACTGCAGTGATTCACTTAACTGTGGCAAAAAGTTGTAAAATCAGGCATGAGGCACTTAACAGCCGCCTTGCTTAGCAATGGAAGTTCTGGTCTCAATTGGGGTTGTAAGTCAAGGACTACATGCACAGGTGTGATTCAACCGATGTAACAACTGGTTCGATAAGTGTGCACTTTGTGCGCACGCAGAGGGTTTGCTACTGACCTTCTCCTGCAATCCTGCACTCTCCCTGTGTCTACAGCTGCTGACACATGGCAATCCGCTGTGCTGCACGAAGCAGCTGAGCTTGAAAACCAGGAAATAAAGGTCAGAATAGAGACAGGGCAGGTGGGCGGGCCCAACAGCTTATCGTCCAGTGGTGGGATTACTACCGGTTCTGTGGGCGTGGCTTGGAGGGTGTGGCATGGCTTGGTGGGTATGGCGTGGCTTGTTGGGTGTGGCTTGTTGGGTGTGGCAGGGGAAGGATACTGTAAAATCTCCATTCCCACCCCACTCCAGGGGGAAGGTTTCTGCAAAATCCCATTCCCTCCCCAACCCACTAACCTGCTTTCCAGCTCCGTTCTCCTGTGCAGGGCAACCAAAGAAGACCCAGCCGATCAGCTGGGACTCAGGAGGCAGAGAATAGAGGGGGGCAGGGCCAGTCAGAGGTGGTATTTGCCGGTTCTCTGAACTACTCAAAATTCCTGCTACCGGTTCTTCAGCTGAATACTACCTCAGGTGCAAACACTGAAAATACACACAAATAGGGAAACATAGCCTTTGACATTTTTAATGTTCAGCTCAGGCATCTTGTTTATTTATTTATTTATTTATTTGGATTTATATGCCACCCCATCTCTGGGGGGGGGGGGAACTTGGGGCGGCTCACAGAAGGATCTTAAGTGTATTGTAGGAAATATTCAGACTTATGTCCTCCAAAAGATTTTTAATGGTTTTACTTGATCTCAGATGCACACGTATAGCAAATACAGATCGATCCAGTTGAGCTTTTAATTATATAGCAGAAAATATATATATTCCAAAGAGAAATAAGTTTCTTAGAAGTCAACGAGACAAGTTGAAGTTCAACTCTCACAAATTAGAGTGTAGCTATTGTGTCTGAAAACAGATCTTCATTTTCCTTTTCATGTGCAGGGTTCCTCCCACCCCAAAACAGTCAAAACCCACATTTTTTAAACAACGGAGCAGAATTGCAGCCATTATTATTCTACGCCTGTATAATTTGCTTCTGAAAAAGAGAAAATCACTTAAGAGGCATAATCAGATACCAGGAAAGTTGATCAACCTTAAAAATAAGATATCTGACTCAAGAGATGCTTTTTTTCTGTTGCTCCTCTTTGCCAGGATAAAAATAACTGAAAATGTGAAAAGTACTGGTTTTATACTTCTTCGTTCCTTTCACCAACACTTTGAAACAGTTGGCTTAGTCGCGTTCACAAGCTGTTCTTAAATAGCAATCTATTTTTTTGTCTACTCTGTTCATCTCCCTTTTCTCTTCATCACTCTGTTACAGTTTCATTTTTTAGTCCAGAACTCTGCTATCCTTCTATCCTACCCTTCTCCTGGGTGTCATAATTCCCAACTCCTGGCTGTGCTTTTGAGAAAGATGATGGGCAAGGCAGGCTCACGGATCTCCTTAAATAATTTCCTATGAATTTTAGGAATTTACTGGCCTTTTATTCACTCCCAAATCCTGCATAACCCTTTTGTCTTTCCTTAAAACTCTTTATCATTTAATTACTCCTTTGTCCCTATATTCAGATTTTAGGAGTTTTTAAGTGGATGAGAGCAATCTCAAAGCTTTGCCATTTAGGAGTAAATAGGTTGTCTTAGATAAGTTTTTAATACAACATTAAGTAAATTAGATAAACTTGCAAATAGCCAAGATTATTGTATTCAGAAATAAAATCTTAAGATTTGAAATAGAATCTTAAGATTTAAAAATCATGCTAAAAGAGACAAAGGAATAAGAAATTTCACATCATGTAGCTTCATCGACAATGTTTTATCTCTGGGCCTTATTCCCATGGATGCAGAGTCATCGCACACAATGATCCTTATTAAACTATTATTCATTCACAGCTAGGTTCACATACTGTAGTACATTAAGCAATGATTTGCCAATAGTGTTTTGGGTAAGCCATCATTGGCTGAGTTATACACACCATATGCCATAAACTGTGGTTTACAAACCACAAATCTTGATCCATTTTCAGCCACTAGATCTCCTCCTATTCACAAAATATCTCCGTCCATGTTCCCTCTGTAACTCTCCCTTGAAAACCATCTTCCTCATGTTCTCCAGATAGGTTTTGATTAAAACAGTCAAAACTGTTTTGATTTTCCTTGAAATGTGTAGTCCCAACAGAGGACCTCAACAAGAAGACTGAGCTACATGATGCCATCTTTTTTGGGGGGGTTAACTCTAACCCTAACCTTGCTCATAATTTCTTTCCACTGTCGCCTCCACCTCCTTCCTCCTCCTCCTCCTCCTCCTCCTCCTCCTCCTCCTCCTCCTCCTCCTCCTCCTCCTCCTCTATCTGTACTGTCTACTGTACTATATCTGTACTATCAAGATGGTAAGTTCCTTGGGAGCTAGACTTGCCTGTCTACTAATGTTTCCCTGTAAAATGCCACATCCACTAACACAATCGAAGAAGCAGACCTGGAGAAAGATCAAGGTATCAAAGTCCCACAACGCATGGGTGACATCTCTCATTTAGGTTGCACTTCTATAGTGATTTGGAAAGCTGCTTGGGCTGGGGTAGCACTGTTGTTACTATCAGGGCAACCCTGTGAGGGAGATGGCCCTAAAAGCCAGGCAGGTGCACTGCCCGCTTTTCCCAGGCAACAGAACCCAGGATTTCCTAGAGACCAGGGCAAAACCAATGCTGCCATTCCAAGCAGAGGAAAAGGAAAACAAAAAACAAAAAACGATGGATCTGGTAACTGCAAGGAAGACTTGGAGGAGACGCCGTTCCCTCGGCATGGGGGTCGGGAGAATCAGCTGGTAGTAGGGCCGGGGAGCCCAAGGGGTGGAGCGTAGCGACGGGTGGGTGGGGGGTCGGATGAACCAAGCGAGGTGAGCATGAAGTCGACCCAGCCATTCCGGGAGAGCGAGGAGGGAGCCCGAGCGGGGCGGGGAGGGTGGCATCTCGCCCCTCGCGCCCGTCAGAGAGGCGAACTGAGGGAGGCGAATTAGGAGCGGAGAGCGGACGGCAGACTGGGGCCGGCCAGCTCCGGTCAGGGGGTGGGAAAGACCCTTCTGGAGCTGAGCCAACGGGGCGGCACGGAAGAGAGGAAGCCCGAGAGGAAGAGGAAGAAGAAGGGGAAGGCGGCGCTATGGGTCTCCGGCGCGAGAGCGAGGCTGCCCAGCGGGTCTGAGCCCGCAGCATCAGGGAAGGCTCGCCATTGTTACCCCCCCTCCACACACACACATACACTTTGGAAAGGCGAGGGCGCGCGCGCGCACAGACACACACCGACACACGCGCCGCCGCCTGCCTGCCTGCCTGCCTGCCTGCCTGCCGGACTTGGCGCTGGCTCGGCGGTGTCGGTGGCTCTCGCGCGCCATGCGGACTTCTCTCCCCGCGCCTCGCCCGGCGGGCGGGCGGGCAAGCGGGCTGCTGTGGCGAGTGTGGGCGGCGGCGGCGGCGCGGCGGCCTCGCGCCCCCTTTCTTGCTTCAATGCCCGCCGCTCTCGGCCCGGGAGGAAGGTGCGGCGCCCTGATGAGCGGCTTCTCCCGGCTCTGGCTCTTTGTTTTACTGCTTGAGGTAAGAGTGAGCGCCTGTCCTGGAGGCCGAGCGGTCCCGCCGCCGACTCCTCGGCCAGCTGAGTGGAGAGAAGCCAGCCGGGGCTCTCCGCTTTCTCGGTTTTTCTCTCCGGAAGGGTCCGGCTTCGGGGCCAAGGCGACCCAAAGCCGCCACCTCCCCTCCTTTTGGGGGTTGGGAATGGGAACCCCGCGATTATTTCCCGGTGATGTTTATTCCCCGGGGGTGGAAGCGTGGCTAACGGGTTTGGGTTCGGCTTCCCGGGGCGAAATTGGGGGGTCTTTCTCAGCACCGATTCTCTGAAACGAAGGCCGATGGAGAGCCGAGAGGGGAAGGAATGGGGGAGTCAAGAACCGCCCGAGGAATCAGCACGGCGACGAGGCTGCTGCTGCTGCTGCTTGATCCAGACGGAGACAAGGAGCTGGGGTGGACGGTGGGAAGCTGAGATTGGAGGTGGGGGGAGATCTTGGGCTTCTCTCCGGACCTGTTTAGCTTCTTCTTGGTCTCTAGTAAGTGAATACGTGGGTAGGTGCAAATCCCAGTATACTGGGGCCAGGGAAGGCCAGCGTTGGCTTTCTGGTGAGGCGAATCGGAGTTTGGAATCTGGCTTTTGGCCTCTTGGTGCTCAGAATCTTTTTAGGTTGAGATCTACTCTTTAAAAGGAGAGAGATAGATAGATAGATAGATAGATAGATAGAGAGAGAGAGAGAGAGAGAGAGAGGTTGGTAGAGGAAAGGAAAGAGAGAAGGAGGGGGAGAGAAACAGAGAGAGAGAGGGAGGGAGAGAGAGTTCATCAGTATATGCCATGTTTTGCAAGCAGAAGTGAGGGGGGTGAAAGTAAATTCTCCCTGGAATGAAACTCGACCCCCTAATACCATTCTTGCACTTTTCTGGTCAATGTTATGGAATGAGTTTGCTGATGCCCTTCTAGCCAATCCAGTCTACAACGGTGGGATATCTAGTAGCTTCCCTTCAAACAATTTCATTTACTCATATGGATGCACCTTGCCTTTCAACTGTGGGTAGCCAACACAACCATCAACAAAAGATTAAAAACTCTAGAATTAAAACTTCTATATATCAAGCAAAAACATGATTAAAAGAATCGCAATATAATACAGTAATTGGAGCATTTTTGGTCTGCCTTTGGTTAGTTTTTGTTAGTTTTTATTGGAGCCCTAGACAAAGGAAGGGGGCACCCAGTTGGACAATCTGGCCACAAGGATGTCTTCCACACTGTTGGAGTGCCCCTCCCATCATCTCCAGCCTAGTGTTATAGGAATTTGGCCAATGGCTTTCCTCTCCCTGTTAAAACCAGCTAGCTATGTATGTACATTTTCCCCATGCTAATCCACCCCCAATATTCTTGAGCAGAAAGTAAGATAGGAAAATAGATTATCAACAAAGCAAAAAATATATATTTGGGGTTCTTTTAAGACTCATCCTCAGTTTTTATTAGTGATGCTGTAGGTAAAGGGATTGCTGCAAATGTTCATTTATGCCATACAAACCAGAATACATACTCAACTCTATGCTTTCTCTCTTTGTGCTCAATTGTACATTTGTAAGTTCCAGCATTGTTTCTTAATCTCTCCAGGATCAGCAAACATGCCAAGGGAGCTGTCAATACATTTCATTAAACACAATTACTGAAAGGCAATTTCTTTGTGATGAAAGTCAAATCGTTTCAGGAGTTGAGGGATTTCTTTTGTTGCTCTAGTGCTGTTTACTGTTGTTATACAGCAACAACAACAATGGCAAGTAGGAGTGCTGAACGGACAGCTCCCTGATCTTAGTACCTCCTGCTGGTAGAGACACTCAGCACAATTTATCAATTCTAAGAGTTTTGCACTAATGTTTAAACCTGGGCAAATTAATCAGATTTTTGTAGAAGTGTTTTTTGTAGAAGTGTTTACAGGAGTCCATTGCCCATAACCGGGACATTTAATTTTACCTACATCGGGTAAAAAAGGACTTTCTGATAAGCAGTTTTGGGTAAGGAAGGAAAAAGAGTTTGGGAAACTCTGGTTCACACATTCAGGTATGAATTCGTTCTCTGCAAATAAATTCAGTTAAATTCAGTAGAAATTTACTTTCACACACTCTCTTCAGGATTACATTGTGAAACTGCACCTATAAAGCCCATCTAAGAGAGAACAGTTTAGTTACAGCTTTTTCTGAGTTTCATTTGGGATATTTCTTAGCCTTACCAAGAGATGGTAAGGACTGAACCTGATGCTTTTTGAATGCAAAACAGGTCCTCTGAGACAGAGTTCCTTTGATTATTCCAGATGAATGGGGTAACAAAGAGTGCCTATGGAGGGGGTTTAGATTGGACAAGGATTGCCTTTTTGAAGTATAATCAGCTAATGCTGTCAGTGAATTCAAGTGTGAAAACTGATGTTTCTAGAAATGTAAATCACTTTGAGATTTGGAATCTGGGTTGTGGCTACTTAGGTATATTTGTTTAAAGTCTCATTTGCTTCCTGAGAAATAAGCAACCCGAGTAAAAAAACAACAACAAATATCAGGGAAGAGAGAGAATTGTCAGCTATGGAAGTGAAGTTCTATTAGAAAATATTAGGATTTGAATGGTTTGATAGGGTTGCTGTATGAAAAGTCTTCGAGGCTAAGGTTGGAGGGAGTTTTCTTAGGCGGACTAAATGATGATTTATCTCAGGCTGCTTTGAATCTCCTTGAGACTCATACAATTTCTTCATTTATTAGCATATTTTTTCATGATTTGGCAGTTTCTTATTAGATTCCAGGAACTGTTCAGTTTGGGAGTATGGCCCATTATAGCCCTTGTAATCTATGGCCACCCAGCAGAAAAAATCTTTGCTTCTGAGTCATCCGTCTTGTAATTGTCTATGATTTTCTAAAGTGCCCTTTCTCTAGCCCACTTATTTTATGGGATGGTCTCTCTAGGGACATCAATACCAGTATTAATTGCCTTCCATTTCCCATTCAAATTCTTTGCATCCCAATTCCTGAACTGATTATTTTGGGGAGGTGGTGTATTCTTGCTCTATCTTTAAAAAATAGATAATGAAAGATACAGAAAATATGTGGAATGCATTAGGGATTGTAGCATTCTGATTTTTTGAGCAAGATAGAGCTAAAATAAATCAAGGCTTCTCAACTTTGCATATTAATGGGTAACAGGAGCTGTGTTCTTGCAGAGGGCTGTACATAATCCAAGAGAAATGGTCTGTCTTGGTGGCTCCATCTTTGACAATAGAGTTGCTTCTGATTCTGCTTGCTTAATTTTATGAATATGCAAAAGGATTTTGCGCACCATCAGCTACTTATTTATAGGTCCCTTGACTGTATTCACAGCACATATTTACACAGGTTCCTGTAAATAAACAGTGGGTTGTGTGTAGCTTTTCAAGCAAACTGTATGCACAGATGTCAGGGATACATAGGCAGCTATGGAGCCATGCTTCCTCTGGATCAAATTAATAATATTTACACTTTTACTCAATGGCTTTGACATTCCTTTTCTCTGCTTATAAAAGAGAATATACTAAAAGCATGTTTGGCTCGTTGTGACTGTTTTATGCAATAGAGAATCACGCTCAATTTCCGTAGTTTAATTCTCCCTCAAACCACATTCATCCCTTTAAAGCCTTGTGTGCGGTTTCAAGAGTCCATTCCCCCAATGGTTACAAAATTATATATTTGAATATGATCGTAGAAAAGATTATTAATCATCTTGAGAGTAATCATTAACAGATTAAATTGATTTACTTCAATTAAAATTACATTAAGTGCATTCAGTTCGTTTTCTAGCCTTGCCCAATTCTTTGTTCTGCCAACTGCCAGCAGTTCGATCCTGACCAGCTCATGGTTGATTCAATCTTCCATCCTTCCAAGGTTGATAAAATGAGAATCCAGATTGTTGGGGGCAATAGGTTGATTCTGCAAACCACTTAGAGAGGACTGTGAAGTGGTATATAAGTCTAAGTGCTATTGCTATTATCCTGGACTCCATATAGCCAACTACCTGGAAGTATTTGGGGATCTTTAATTGAGATGATAATGCCTTGTTGTTTGATTAATTAGTCCTTTTGTCTTTGGGAACTTGTCCTAAAATAGTTTTCACTTCTCAAATCTAATTTTATTTATTTATTAAATCTGTTGGCCACCCACTCACCAAAAGGTGAAACACCAAATGTTTCCAGGGCTTGCAGAGTTAAGAAGAACTCAAAGACACAAACACATCAAGAACAACCGCTAAGCAAGGCAGTTATTAAGTGAATTATTCCTCATGTTATGACCTTTTTTGCCATCACTACAGTTGTTAGGTGAATTGTGTGGTTGTTAAGTAAATCTGGCTTCCCGTATTGACTTATTTATCAGAAGCTCTCTACAAAAGCTGCAAATGACAATCCAAGGATACTGTACATGCTGGTTGCCAGTACCTGAAGTTTGATCATGAGGCCATGGGGATGCTGCAATAGCCACAAGTGTGAGAATTAATCATAAGTCAATTTTTCTGTGCCACTGTAACCTTGAACAATCATTATATGAATGGTTGCAAGTCAAGGACTACCTGTATTATAGGATCAGAGTATATTCTTGCTGTATTTGGGTCTTTGAGTTCTTCTTAAGATTGCAAGCTTGGTCTCACATGACATTTTACTCAGTATGCCTGTTGTTCCTCCTCTTCCCCTCTCCATCTTTTTCCCTGGGTGCATTTCTTATGCTCCATGAAACAGTACTAAATACAAAGCCGGCAGCCACCCAAGCTTTGCATCATTGATTCCAGTGAAAATTGTGCTCAGAGGATAATATCTTTAGCATCTTGTGTAAGCAAGAAAGGAAGAACCCTTTCCTATTATTTTTGCAACATACTGTAGTTGCAGTCTCTATCCTCAGAGAAATATTTGCTTGTAATTTTTATTTGACTAACTTTACTCCTTGGAAATGCTGGGAAGTGCATAGTGGATTCTGCCATCCTTGAGTTAAGATGACTGGCCTATAAATATTATAAATAAATAAATCCTAAAAATCTTTGGATCGCCTGGGAATCTCCAGCATCTCCAAAAGGCATCCATAGTTATCCCAGATTAAATACCGAATGAAAAATAAATTAAAATTTATTCTGAGAGTGAGATGGGTGGTTTCTAAATTCAATAAATAAAGGACTAACCTTTAATGAAATCACTAGATTTTCTCTTGTGGTTTGGTGTTCATATGAGATTTTGAAGGACTTATTTTGTATTTATTTTGGGAATGGCTATAGACTATACCAAGTAATCCAACATACTATTTAATTTATTTAATTTATATGTTGTACCTCTCACTCTGCATAGTGACCATTATAGTGAGAAGAGCTCTGGTGGTTCAGTGGTTAGACTGCAGTATTGCAGGCTGACTTTGCTCACTGCCAGCAGTTCAATTCTGATCGGCTCAAGGTTGACTCAGCCTTCCATCCTTCCAAGATCGGTAAAATGTGGACCCAAACTGTTGTGGGCAATATGCTGACTCTGTAAACCACTTAGAGAGGGCTGTAAAGCACTATGAAGTGGTGTATAAATCTAAGTGCTATTTGCTATTATCAACAAGGAAGAATTTGTAGAATTTTCTCCCACTGCTTCTTCAAATCACCTGTCTAGTCTTAGGTGATTATGCATTTTATTTTGGAGGGAGGGAAAGATGATACTATATCTCACATAGCAGAAAACTTTGGCCTAGACTTATTAAATCATATAACTAAGCACACTCTAATGTCTAATATTTGGAAGGGGATGGTTTGAGATTGAAGGAGAGAATTAAATTAGATCAAGAGGGGAGAGATAGGAGCACAACACTGTAGGCCACTTTTGCTAAAAATGCTGATTCTTTGGGATTTATTTTCTAGCTGATGGAAATCTGGAAAAAACTGAAAAGGTTGTTTTGTTCTCTTCTTCATTTCAACAATTAACCTTGAACTGTTCAGGCCAAAGGTAGAATTCAGGGCAGATTAGAATTGAATGTGCTAGAAAGTACCTCTGAAAGGTATTAAATGTATCCACACTAATATGCTTAACCTGGGTACTGAATTAATCATTTATGGGTTTGCACAACACACTAAGCTACCAGTTCATCAAATGAGTAAGATTCAAAATAACCAAACTGGTGAATGATGGAGTACAGGTAGTCTTCAACTTAGGATCACAACTGAGCCCAACATTTATGTTGCTAAGTGAAACATTTATTAAGTGAGTTTTGCCCCATTTTACAACTTTCCTTGCCACAGCTGTTAACTGAACCACTGCAGGTATTAAGTTAGTAACCCGGTTGTTAAGTGAATCTGGCTTCCCCATTGGCTTTGCTTGTCAGCAGGTTGCAAAGAATTATCACATGACTCCGAGACATTGCAACCGTCATAACTGTGTGTCGGTTATGAAGCATCCGAATTTTGATCACATGACCATGAGGATCAGAGGTGGCATTCAGCACGTTCTGACCAGTTCTAGAGAACCGATAGTGGAAATTTGGGGTAGTTTGGAGAACTGACAAATCCCGCCTCTGACTGGCCCTGCCCCCATCTATTCTCTGCCTCCTGAGTCCCAGCTGATCAGCTGGATCTTCTTTTGTTGCCCCACACAGGAGAACAGAGCTGGAAAGCAGGTTAGTGGGGTGGGGAGGGAATGGAGATTTTGCAGCATCCTTCCCCTGCCATGCCCAACAAGCCACGCACACAGAACCGGTAGTAAAAAAATTTGAAAGATGAGGATGTTGGAACCATCTTAAGTATGAAAAACAGTCATAAGCCACCTTTTTTAGTGCCATTGTAACTTTGAACTGTCACTAAATGAACTGTTGTAAATTGAGGATTATGTGTATAGTGTGTGTGCGTGTGCCTCTCTCTCCCCTCTCTCCACAAAATCTCTACTCCTTCTCGCTTTGGTTCACTCACAGCTTTGAACCATTTCCCTGAAATTCCATTGCTTTTGTTGCGTGTAACTGAGGATCAAGGAGTCAAGCTGTATCTTTGCTGTGAATAGCATAGTGTGTGCCTCGAAGTGTAAAACAATGGGCAGAAGGGCTGGGTATATGCTGAATCTAGCACAAAGCTGTGAGTCCAATATCCAAGCAGTCCGTGTCAAAATGATAACATGTGCATTTCTGCCCATGAATAAACTAGAAAATCGCTTTTCCTCCCCCCACAGAGGAGACCAGTGTTGGAAAATTAGAAGAGGTGTGCCAAGCTCTCTTAGATGAATCAGCCACATTCCTTCAGCAAGGAATGTGGAGTCAGAACAAGAAGAAGCCACACGCCAGCATGTAGCTTCTGAGATTTATAGTGTTTTCTTTTAATTTGTCCCAAGTCCTGACACTTGTCAGAAATGCTTATCAAGCAGACTGAAAATTGAGAGAAATATTTAGCATGTGTTGCTGGGTGCTCCATTTCATCTGTGTGCACCCAAGAGCTACCTAATTTGCCAATGAGAGAGAGACAGAGACAGAGAGAGAGAGAGAGAGAGAGAGAAGAGAAAGAGAGACAGAAACAGAGAGAGGGAGGGGGAGAGACGGGGAGAGAGAGAAAAGAGAGAGAGTGATTCAGAGAGAGAGAGGGAGGGAGAGAGACGGGGAGAGAGAGAGAGTGATTCAGAGAGAGAAAGAAAGAGAGAGAGGCGGGGAGAGAGAGACAGAGAGAGAGAAAGGGGGAGAGAGAAAAATAGTGATTCAGAGAGAGAAAGAGAGACAGAGACAGAAAGAGAGAGAGAGACGGGGAGAGAGAGAAAGAAAGAGTGATTCAGAGAGAGAGAGAGAGAGAGGAGTGAGATGGGGAGAGAAAGAGAGAGAGTGATTCAGAGAGACAGGGAGAGAGAGAGAGATTCAGAGAGAGAAAGAGAGACAGAGACAGAGAAAGAGAGAGAGAGAAACAGGGAGAGAGAGAGAAAGAAAGAGTGATTCAGAGAGATAAAGAAAGAGAGAGGGAGTGAGATGGGGAGAGAGAAAGAGTGAGGAGAGAGATTCAGAGAGAAAGAGAGACGGGGAGAGAGAGAGAGAGATTCAGAGAGAGAAAGACAGAGACAGAGAGAAAGAGAGAGAGAGAGAAAGAAAGAGTGATTCAGAGAGATAGAGATAGAGAGAGGGAGTGAGATGGGGAGAGAGAAAGAGAGAGAGATAGATCCTATAGAAAGAGAGATGGGAGAAGAGAGAGAGATTCAGAGAGAGAAAGAGAGACAGAGACAGAGAGAAAGAGAGAGAGAGAAACAGGGAGAGAGAGAGAAAGAAAGAGAGTGATTCAGATAGAGAGAGAGGGAGAGATGGCACAGAGACAGCTTATATATAGGAATCTGAATTAACTAAAGAATCATACACTGTCAAATAAAATCAATACAATATTTTCTAGGTTTCTGTTGGATGTGAAATAAAGTAAACCAGAAGTATCCAGCTAGTCCTCAACGTACCACCACGTTGAGCTCAAAATTTCCATTACTAAGACAGTTATTAAGTGAGTTTTTCCCCATTGTATGACTTTGATTAGTTGTTAAGCAAATCACTGCAGTTGTTAAATGAATCATGTGGTTATTAAGCAAATCTGCCTTTCCCCATTGACCATGCTTGTAGAAAACCAACTGGGAAGGTTAGAAATTGTGATCACATGACCCTAGGAGAGTGCATTTGCCACAGAGATATATCCCAGTTGATAAGTGCCCAAATTTTGATCACGTGACCATGGGGATGCTGCAATGGTCATAAGTATGAAAACTGGTCATAAGTCATGTATATATAGCAAGTATTGGTAAAAGAAAGCTCAGGATTGTATAGGTGGGAAATATGTAGAAGATGCTTTCATTCTGCAGTGGATAGACAGTGGCAAAAATGATGAGGATTTTATACACACATACACACACACAAATATGTGTGTGTGTGTGTGTTGTTTGTTGTAGGTCTTGGTGTATTCGGTCTTGTCCGTGTAAGATTGAGAATACCTTGGCGACGTTTCGACAAGATCCCACTCGCCATCTTCAGGCTGGTGTCTTTGGCTTTGTGCTTGTGCCAGCAAAGCGTGATCTGAACTGCCTTCTCTCTATAAATACTGGAGGGGAGGTGTGGTGTGCTGGCTCTGCTGTAAGCGGGTTGGTTGGCTGTGTTTTTGGCTGTGTTGTCGCTTCTTGATTGGTTGATGGAATTGGTTGGTTGGCTGATTGGTTGGCTGTGTTGTTGCTTCTTGATTGGTTGATGGAGTTGATGTTTGCTGATTGGTTGGCTTTTTCGTAAGAGCCTGTGTGGCTGAGGTAGTGACTGTGTGTCCTTCAGCCTTTTGTGTTTTAGCTACCTGGGTAGTGGGCTGTGTGATGACCTTCTGAGTTTTATTGTTGTGACATCCTGGGTCTTGTGCTGTTATCTACTGGGTCGTTGTCTATGTTGCAACCTCCTGAGGTTTTGTGTTGTAATCTCCCGAGTTCCATGATGTAGTATCCTGGGTGGAAGGCTGTGATGTGACATTCTGGACCTTGGCTTGGCTCCGAGTTTGAGGTCTGGCTATGTGTTTATAGCATGTGTCAGTTTGCTTAGTTTGAGGGTCGGAGGGGGGTGTAGCAGCTGGAGTTGCAGCTATGGTCTGGTTTCTGGACGGTGGTTGCCTTTTGTCTGTGGGGTGGGCTTGGGTTTGAGTCTGGTGGGGGAGATTGGTGGTGGCATCATGTGTTATTTTGGGTCCAGTGTTGGTTTTCGTGGCTGGGACTCGTTGATTAGGGCTAGTTTCCAGAAGTCTGGTAGGTGGGAAGTATCATCCCGTTTATTCATGTTATGGGGGTGTTTCTCTATTCCGATGGCTTCCCTAATTATTCTCCTATGAGCTGTTCCAAGCATCCAGAAGTGGGAGGTGCTCAGTCTCCTGTTGCGTAGGCTGGGCTAATTAGTAGAACGCGCCTTCTCTTCCTCGATGCTCCTCCTTGCGTCCCCAGTTCCAGCTCAGCCTTCGTTACAGATAGCTGGGTTTTTTCTTTAGCTGGCCGGAACAGGGATTTCTACAAACAAAAAAAGAAAGGAAAGTGTCGGGTTTGCTTGTTCCCCCCCCACTAGGAGGGCTTCAGTCCTTTTCATCGCAGTCTTTGCTTCCCCTAGTCTGTCCTCCTTATCAGGAAGCCTTGCAATGTTTTGCGGCGGCTGCTGCGAGGCTTATCTTTCCGATCTATTGATCGGGCGGCTTTTTACGATCGCGGCTTTCGGGGTGAGGTCCTGAGCCGCAACGGGGCTTCTCTAGCATTGTTTTTTTCCTTAAAACGTCTTAATAAGCTCTGCATTTGTTTTTTCTTTCTTTGGGTTCGCACAGATCAGGTTTTTCACTAGCGGTTTCAGTTTTGCTATCAGGAAACCGCGGCGCCATTTTTTAACTGCATGGCAGCAGTCTCCTTTGAAATTGAAACCTTGGCCTTATTTACGCAGCCAGTTTCCCTTGCTGGGGGCCGTGGGGGGCGTACAATACCCCTGGATTGTGTTGATACCTTGGTTTTCTTAAAGTTTCCCGGAGAGGCTTGTTTATTTATTAATAGATTTAAATAAATATATATATATATGGTTATTAAAAAAAAGAAATAAAATATATACATAATAATAATTATTATTATTTATTATAATAAATATATAGATATATATTACTCTGCCCTGTGGGTTTCCCTTGCTGGGGGCCAGGACAAAACTCAGTGGATTCCCCTCTGATTTTAGGTTTCCCTTACTGGGGGCCTCAGCAGCGGCCCGCTACCTCAATTTGTAGCTAACTGGTTCTGTATAGAAGTCTACTTTGTTGTCACCTTTGGTTTCCCTTACTGGGGACCGGGGTAAAAATTTTTCAAGGTTATTCTTTCCGGAATTGCGGCCTGAGGCCCACACAACATTCCAACAAATTGCTACCTGAGTTTCCTTGTATTCATTCAGCCTGTAGGAGAAAAGATTCATGGGGTCTCCATTTAAGGGACAGTGTCCCATCAAAAATTCTTGGCTTGAGCATTTTTTCTTCTGTCTTGTACCAGTATGGCCAGTGGTCACAGTTCCAGATCTTCCTCTACTAGAACCAGAGACAAATCTATTGACCCAGGTAGATCTTCCAAAGCAGCCGAGAAAGATGCCCTCAGGAGACATCAGGCCCTTGAAAAACAAGTTCGCAGCCGAACCAGAGAGTCAAGCACTTCGGCTGTCTCTGTTAAATGTGAATCCCTCCAGGTCTCCTAGTCCAGTGGCTCCAGCCCTTGACCTGGCAACC
>CM019154.1:39778293-39884486 GCA_009733165.1 Naja naja
CTGGATAGAGAGGGGGATAGCGGGATAAAAAGAGAGGAGAAGGAACAAGAAACAAGAACAAAAGATAGAGAGATACGGGAAGAATTACATAACAAAGAGAGAAACTTGTTTGCATAGAGGACAATGGCTGACGTATAAAAGGGGGGTTCTGCATGAAGAAATGGTAATAAGAATCTATTGTAATTATAAAAGGTGTAAAACAATAGGGGTTACTGACAATTTTCACTGGTAAAAGGTCACATTTTTCATTTCTTATCCACAAGAAAGCTAAATGATGATTAGATGAATTGAATTAATTGAAATGATTTTAGAAAGTGCTTAAAAATGGGATTTGTCAATAACCAAGATTAGTTATTTTTATTATTATTTTGGAACCATAAATTAATTTTAGGGGATATGTGTTGCAGAACCCAACCGATTAGAGATATATTGTAAGGAGCTTTTCTCCATTTTCTTTTTCTTTTTCTCTATCTTTCGTTTTGAAGGGAATGACTATGATTATGTTACTATATTAACCACTGAGGTGTCACTTTCAAAGTAGTAAAAGGGTGCAAGTCTAGGTTTTTTCATTCTTTTTAGTGTTAACATGGGTATGGATTTAGAATTATGGTGAGAATATGTGATGAAAGGGCAAATCTGACGGACAAAAGAATTCTGTAAATGATAAAGTATTAACAATGTGAAGATAATTAAAGGTTAGACATGGATGAACTTTATCTTTAATATGATGGGCAAATATATTGTTATTTGTAAGATTTATACATGAAGTTTTAAAATATATATATTTGCAATTAACTCGAAATGAACTGGGGGCTATACAGAATGAGATTAAGATTTGAGATTAGGATTAATTTTTTGACCCTTTGTCCGCTAAAATGGAATAGAAGTGAAGTCAAATGTTTAAAAGGAATATAGATCTACTGTCACATTTGCATGTAAAAGTGATGACTTCGGGAACATGCTGTCTACTGAAAAGAGCTGTTTTAAAAAATTGTTAAAAATTGAATAAAATTTGGTTAAAAAAAAAAAAAGAAATTGTGATCACATGACCCTAGGAGAGTGCATTTGCCACAGAGATATATCCCAGTTGATAAGTGCCCAAATTTTGATCACGTGACCATGGGGATGCTGCAGTGGTCGTAAATATGAAAACTGATCATAAGTCATGTATATATAGCAAGTATTGGTAAAAGAAAGCTCAGGATTGTATAGGTGGGAAATATGTAGAAGATGCTTTCATTCTGCAGTGGATAGACAGTGGCAAAAATGATGAGGATTTTATACACGCATACACACACACACATATATATATATATATATATATATATATATATATATATATATATATATATGTAGGTCTTGGTGTTTGGTCTTGTCCGATGTAAGATTGAGAATACCTTGGCAGCGTTCGACGAAATCTCATCCGTCATCTTCAGGCTGGTGTCAGGAGAGCGAAGCTGAAGACACCAGCCTGAAGATGACGGATGAGATTTCGTCGAAACATGCAAGGTATTCTCAATCTTACGGGACAAGACCGAATACACCAAGACCTACATACCTTACCGTGAAAATCTCTGAAAACAAATATATATATATATATATATGTAGGTCTTGGTGTATTTGGGTCTTGTCCGTGTAAGATTGAGAATACCTTGGCGGCGTTTGACGAGATCCCACTCGCCATCTTCAGGCTGGTGTCTTTGGGTTTGTGTTTGTGCCAGCAAAGCGTGATCTGAACTGCCTTCTCTCTATAAATACTGGAGGGAGGTGTGGTGTGCTGGCTCTGCTGTAAGCGGGTTGGTTGGCTGTGTTTTTGGCTGTGTTGTTGCTTCTTGATTGGTTGATGGAGTTGATGTTTGCTGATTGGTTGGCTTTTTTGTAAGAGCCTGTGTGGCTGAGGTAGTGGCTGTGTGTCCTTCAGCCTTTTGTGTTTTAGCTACCTGGGTAGTGGGCTGTGTGATGACCTTCTGAGTTTTATTGTTGTGACATCCTGGGTCTTGTGCTGTTATCTCCTGGGTCGTTGTCTATGTTGCAACCTCCTGAGGTTTTGTGTTGTAATCTCCCGAGTTCCATGATGTAGTATCCTGGGTGGAAGGCTGTGATGTGACATTCTGGACCTTGGCTTGGCTCCGAGTTTGAGGTCTGGCTATGTGTTTATAGCATGTGTCAGTTTGCTTAGTTTGGGGGTCGGAGGGGGGTGAAGCAGCTAGAGTTGCAGCTATGGTCTGGTTTCTGGATGGTGGTTGCCTTTTGTCTGTGGGGTGGGCTTGGGTTTGAGTCTGGTGGGGGAGATTGGTGGTGGCATCATGTGTTATTTTGGGTCCAGTGTTGGTTTTCGTGGCTGGGACTCGTTTGTTGATTAGGGCTAGTTTCCAGATGTCTGGTAGGCGGGAAGTATCATCCCGTTTATTCATGTTATGGGGGTGTTTCTCTATTCCGATGGCTTCCCTAATTATTCTCCTATGAGCTGTTCCGAGCATCCAGAAGTGGGAGGTGCTCAGTCTCCTGTTGCGTAGGCTGGGCTAATTAGTAGAATGCGCCTTCTCCTCGATGCTCCTCCTTGCGTCCCCAGTTCCAGCTCAGCCTTCGTTACAGATAGCTGGGTTTTTTCTTTAGCTGGCCGGAACAGGGATTTCTACAAACAAAAAAAGAAAGGAAAGTGTCGGGTTTGCTTCTTTCCCCCCCACTAGGAGGGCTTCAGTCCTTTTCATTGCAGTCATTGCTTCCCCTAGTCTGTCCTCCTTATCAGGAAGCCTCGCAATGCTTTGCGGCGGCTGCCGCGAGGCTTATCTTTCCGATCTATTGATCGGGCAGCTTTTTATGATCACGGCTTTCGGGATGAGGTCCTGAGCCACAATGGGGCTTCTCTAGCATTGTTTTTTTCCTTAAAACGTCTTAATAAGCTCTGCATTTGTTTTTTCTTTCTTTGGGTTCACACAGATCAGGTTTTTCACTAGCGGTTTCAGTTTTGCTATCAGGAAACCACGGCGCCATTTTAACTGCGTGGCAGCGGTCTCCTTTGAAATTGAAACCTTGGCCTTATTTACACAGCCAGTTTCCCTTGCTGGGGCTGGGGGTACAATACCCTGGATTGTGTTGATACCTTGGTTTTCTTAAAGTTTCCGGAGGGGACTGGCTTGTTTATTTATTAATAGATTTAAATAAATATATATATATATACGGTTATTCAAAAAAAAAAATAAATAATATATATACATAATAATAATTATTATTTATTATAATAAATATATAGATATATATTACTCTGCCCTGTGGGTTTCCCTTGCTGGGGGCCAGGACAATACTCAGTGGATTCCCCTCTGATTTTAGGTTTCCCTTACTGGGGCCTCAGCAGCTGACCCTCTACCTCAATTTGTAGCTAACTGGTTCTGTATAGAAGTCTACTTTGTTGTCACCTTTGGTTTCCCTTACTGGGGACCGGGTAAAATTTTCAAGGTTATTCTTTCGAATTGCGCCTGAGGCCCACACAACATTCCAACAAATTGCTACCTGAGTTTCCTTGTATTCATTCAGCCTGTAGGAGAAAGATTCCTGGGGTCTCCGTTTAAGGGACAGTGTCCCATCAAAATTCTTGGCTTGCATTTTTCTTCTGTCTTGTACCAGTATGGCCAGTGGTCACAGTTCCAGATCTTCCTCTACTAGAACCAGAGACAAATCTATTGACCCAGGTAGATCTTCCAAAGCAGCCGAGAAAGATGCCCTCAGGAGACATCAGGCCCTTGAAAAACAAGTTCGCAAGTGAACCAGAGAAGTCAAGCACTCGGCTGCTCTGTTAAATGTGAATCCCGCCAGGTCTCCTAGTCCAGTGGCTCCAGCCCTTGACCTGTCAACCCACTCCAGGCGTGGCTCCCCACAGCATGTTCCATCGCCGGGTCCACCTCCTCGCAGAACACCTGAAGCTACATTCATGCCTACCGCTACGGGCCTACAGGAGGAGGAGGAGGACAATATGATGGCGGAAGTCCCAGCAAAGATGAGGAAGTGGATGGAGTTGGCCATTGCAAAAGACATAACATCAGGTCTACGGCATTCTAGACATCACAGCCACCAATCCATTCCGACTACACCTCTGCTTGGGAAGATCCGTGAGTGTCATTGACCAGTCAGAGTACCCACACAGGACCCCCCTCCCTTATGTTAGAACCCCCGGAACCGAGGGAGGGTCTAAACCGGCGAATGGTCAGAGCAGGGTGGGGAGTCCATACACCACTATGCCCAGGATCCTTCTGGGGACCCCTTGGAAAGGGTATGTCTGATGATGAGGCATTACCCCAGACCAACCGGTTTTACGGGCCTTTTCCATCCCCACTCTTCAAGTCCCTATTATTCAAGGCTAAGAAAACAGCCTGCCTTGATGATTCCCTGCACCACAGCCATCGGGGACCCAAAAGAAACAGGGGGATTTGCTTTTCTCTCACCCACCTACCGAGACAGAGGTGATCCCAGTTCCACACATATTTGAGGAACTAGTTGACAAGCAATGGGCCCTGTCGGCATCTTACCCTGCCCACTCCGGATATGACAAAAGGCTGTATAACCTGGCCCTGGGTTTCTCCGCTTCTCTGAACACCCCGAGGTGGAGAACCAATTGTGGCCCTGGTTTCATCCTCGGCCATCCCTGGGGAGGCGGAGGAGGCCCTCAAGCCTGAGGAGAAAAGAGCAGAACTGGCCTTACGCCGGGCTCATGTCTCAGACGCATGGGCAATCAGGGCGGCTATGGCGGCCTCCTTTTTTACCCGCTCTTCCCTTAGATGGCTCCGTCATCTGAGGGAGACTCTGCCCCCTTCCAACATTCGTGCCCATCAGGATGTCGCAAAGATTATCGCAGTTGCTGAGTTTTCCGCAGCCGCTACTTACAATGCGGTCAAGTTTTCCTTGAGAGCCATTGCCTCTCAGATCTCAGCCAGGAGGCTTCTCTGGCTATGACACTGGCAGGTGGACTCTAAGCATAAATGGAAGCTTGCCTCTGCACCCATCTCAAGCGACAAATTATTCGGGGCCTTAGAGCCCCTCCTAATAGAAACAAAAATAAAAGAAAATTCTCCCTTCCCTCTATCGGAGATCAGAATCCGCTTCCACCAGCCCTTTCGTAGGGGCTCCTTTCGTTCCTCCCCCCAGGGATCGTATACCCCAAGATACCATAGATTTTCCTCCCAGGGACAGGGTAAATCAGTCCGACAGGCCAGATTTTTCCCACAGAGGCCGTAGGGGTGGTCATCCCAGAAGGCAGTACAGGGGGGCAGCCAACAAGCCCTTTCAGAGATCCAAGTAGGGCAGGCGGGGTCCTCCCCATAGGAGGCAGGTTGAAACTATTTGGGACAGGTGGTCGCCTCAACCTCAGATGCTTGGGTTAGGGACACCGTCAGACTTGGTTTGGCTCTAGAATTTCAATCCACCCCTCCTGAGTTTTTCATGTCCAGTCCCCTTCCAGGGATCCAGAAGAGAGCTCTCATGCAGGAGGCCATATCCCACCTTCTGGCAATCAATGCCATCCAACCAGTTCCCCCGGACCAGAGAGGCCGGGGGTTTTACTCCCACCTTTTTCTGGTACCCAAGAGCTCGGGCGGTTGGAGAGCCATCTTGGATCTCAAACGCCTGAATCGCTCTTTAGTCTACCGTAAATTCAAAATGACTACCCTACAATCTATACTCATGTGTATCAGGAGGAACGATGTCCTCACTTCCATCGATCTTACTGAAGCATACTTACATATTCCAATTCGGCCTTCCCATAGCAAGTTCCTCCGATTCTGTTATAATGGCATTACAGTATGTCACCCTGCCCTTTGGGTTAGCTTCGGCCCCTAGGACCTTCACTAAGGTCTTGGCAGCTCTTGCCACATCCCTTAGGGCCAAGCCCATCAGGTTACAATGCTATTTGGACGACATCTTAATTTTGTCATCTTCTGTTCGTGATTCAGACTCTGACACAAAGTTTACCATTGATTCCCTCCAACAGCATGGTTTTTCTGTAAACTGGGACAAAAGTCATTTGACCCCCGTTTCTAGAATCATTCACTTGGGTGCGATCATTGACACTGTTCAGAGAAGGTTTTCTTTCCCCGATCGGGGATAGTATCAACAATTTAGTAGGGGTAGTTAGGACGCTTAGAAAGGTTCCATTGTCAGTATTATCACAGTTATTGGGTAAGATGATATCCTGCATATCTATTGTCCCTTGGGCTCGTTCCATACCAGGCCTCTCCAGTGGTTCCTCCTGCCCTTCCAGCGGACGGGCGTGACAGCTCAATCTCGGGTCTTATTACCGGCCGTTTTGAGAGCCCTCCGTTGGTGGTCCTCTCCAGTGCTCCTTCAGGGCTGTCCGCTCAGAGAGCCATGACGACAAACCATCACGACCGACGCCAGCCTGAGCGGCTGGGGGCTCATTTCCTCTCTCACTCGACTCAGGGCCGATGGTCCAGTCTAGAACGGGCACACGATATAAATTGGCTGGAGTTGAGAGCGGTCTCCCTCGCCCTCCGGGTTTTTCGGCCCAAACTAACATCATGACACATGCTGATTCTCACAGACAATGTGACAGTGAAAGCCCACATAAACAAACAAGGGGGCACGCGTTCCAAATCACTGATGCTGGAAACAGAGAGACTATTCCATTGGGCGAGTTGCACCTGCTTTCCATCAAGGCAGAGCACATATCGGGCACTTCAAACATACAAGTGGACTGGCTCAGCAGGGCCACGATCGATCCGTCGGAGTGGCGTCTTCACCCCTCACTTTTTCAACAAATTGTCCAGAGATTCGGCCTACCGGTCCTCGACCTATTCGCCACGCCTCTCAACTCTCACCTCCCACATTTCTTCTCCCGATACCCGTCTCAGGAAGCAGAGGACACCAATGCGCTCCGATGTCCTTGGCCCCAAGGTCTCCTTTACGCTTTCCCTCCTCTACCTGTTATACCCAGACTGATCCAGAAGATTCTGGAGGAGAGAGCAGAGGTCCTAGTTGTGGCTCCATTCTGGCCGAGGCAGACTTGGTTCGTGGATCTGAGACAGCTGTCTGTGGCGGACCCGTGGAGGATCCCTCCGTCAACTGTCATGCTTTCTCAGGGTCCGGTCCATCACCCAGAGCCCCAATGGCTCAACCTGACCGTCTGGAGGTTGAGCGGCAGCGTCTGAGGGAGGAGCACATGTCATCTAAGGTGATCGAGACCATCCAGGCGGCGAGGCAACCTTCTACGAATAGAATCTACAATGCTACCTGGTCCAGCTTCTGTCGCTGGTCTGCTAGGGTGCAGGTGGATCCCTCCTCTCCTTCAGTGGCTCAGCTGTTAGAGTTTCTTCAGTCGGGTCTTGATAAGGGCCTCTCTCCTAACATGCTTCAGAGGCAGGTGGCGGCACTATCTTCTGTGCTCTCCTGGGCCGACTGCAAATCCATCTCCAGTCATCCAAGGGTGCGTAGTTTCCTCAAGGGGGCCACGAACCTATGACCACCGGCTATCCACAGGTACCCTACTTGGGACCTCAACACTGTCTTAAACGCCCTTACCAAGGAGCCATTCGAGCCACTACGGACTATCAGTACCCAACTGCTGACGTATAAGGTGGTCTTCCTGGTGGCCATCACCTCGGCTAGGAGGATTTCTGAAATCGCTGCCCTCTCCATCAGGAAGGACCTCTGTGTCTTCCATGAGGACAGGGTGGTCCTCCGACCAGACCCGACATTCCTGCCTAAAGTCAATTCAGCCTTTCACAGGGCTCAGGAGTTGATCCTCCCGAATTTTTGCGTGGCTCCGTCTCATCGACTTCGAAGACAGTGGCACCACCTCGATGTTGGCGGGCCCTCGTATTTACATAAAGTGCAGGCCCTTCCAAATCGGAAGCCCTGTTCGTCTCTTTTCTTCCGAGTAATCTGGGCCATAAAGTGTCCTCTTCTACTATTGGCGGTGGCTGCGAGCTTCTATCACGAGGCGTATGAGACCCAATCGTGTCCGCGCCTCAGGGCATCACTGCCCACTCCACCCGAGTGGCGACATCGGCTGCATGGGCCACCCAAGCCTCGATTGAGGAAATTTGTAGAGCAGCTACCTGGGTTTCCCCTCTCCCTTTATTAGGAATTATAAGATAGATGTTTTGCCTCCGCGGAGGCTTCGTTTAACAGAAGGGTGTTACAGCAGGTCCTCAAGGATTGAGTGAGGTGTCTGTCAGGCGGATTCCCCCCAACGGGCCGTCCTAGCTTTGGCATGTCCCACTTCTGGATGCTCGGAACAGCTCATAGGAGAAAGGCGTTGGTACTTACCTGAGGCGCCCGTTCTCTCTGAGCTGTGTAGAGCATCCAGCCCCCCTGTATCCGTCTGTTAGGGGTGGCACTGTTCGACCAGCTACTTGTTTTTGGTTGTATATAGTTAGGCGGGGTCTTTTGTACTTCGTCTTCGCTGGAAACTGGGGCAAGGAGGAGCATCGAGGAGGAGGAGGCGCGTCCTACTAATTAGCCCAGCCTACGCAACAGGAGACTGAGCACCTCCCACTTCTGGATGCTCTACACAGCTCAGAGAGAACGGGCATCTCAGGTAAGTACCAACGCCCTTTCTCTTGTTGAAGTGTTCAGTGTTGGAGATAAGTTTGGATCCCTCAAAATCACACATACACACACACACACCTTTATATATATACACCTATATATTTACCTATATATATTTACCTATATATGTATGTATATGTATACATACACACACATATATATATTTACCTGTATATATATTTACCTCTGTGTGTACACAACTACCGTGTTTCCCCGAAAATAAGACCTACCCCGAAAATAAGACCTAGCACTATTTTCTAAACCTGCCCTAATATAAGACCTACCCCAAAAATAAGACCTAGTGTAAATCTCCAGTTCCAGGAAGATTTTTCAGGGAGCAACCGTGCACCCGCGAAACACCCCCCCCTACACACTCACACCCACTATTTGGCACCATAAATATATAAGACCTACCCCGAAAATAAGACCTAGTGTGTTTTGGGAGCCAAAAAATATAAGACAGTGTCTTATTTTCGGGGAAACACGGTAATAAAGAGCAAAAGAACCAAAGAAAGAAAGTAGTGCAGAATATATATATCACATGTTTTCACATTCCCTTGCTCCCTTCTCTCTAAGATTTTTTTCCATTTTATTTTTTTATTCCTTCTCAAAACTTCCCTAAAAGAGCTTTTGTTTTCCTTTCAACTTATTTCTTCAGGAGATCGAGAGCACTTTTACAAGAGATTTGATTAAGCTTTTTCATGAGAGTCAGAAATCTTCCTGTATTCTTTCTATCAATCAAATCCTGCCTCTCCCAATCTTTCTGGAACTAGACAAATTAGATGTCTTTTATGCTGGGACTTGTTGACAGCCCATAAAATAGATTTTCCCAGCATTATCATTCCAGCGATACCATTTAACATCAAGGCTGAAACCGATATCAATCTTATAATCAACAGCAAAAAGCTTTGCAAAAAACACTCTTGGATTGGCAGCAGTCAGAGTCACCACTCTAAGAGTTTCTAACTCACGCTGGATATAGTAATAATAGTTTTTGCTGGAATGAAATTGGTATGTCCTGTGTCTTATCAACTGCTAGACAAAGCTCAGGTTTTGGAGCCAACATATACCTGTATGGCTGATACTGGAGGAATTCAAACTTATGCTCTGCAAGGATGCTTCATGGAGGACTTTCTGACAGTTATGCCTTTTAAATCAAGGCAAACATTTTGCAGCTAGACACTGAAGTGTTTTTTATTTTAAAATCATTGATGCATATAGTAACATTTCAGATATCTATCATCTATGAATCTTATCAGTCCATCCACCCACCCCTCTATCCATCCATTCATCCATCCATTCATCCATCCATTGTCAGTCCTCAGCTTAGTGATAGTAAGTTACAACTAGGTACAAAAGGTATTTATGATGTAGTTCTGAAGTTCCAGTGGCATCTCGCCCCCCCCAAAATTGCACTGTTACATTTTGGGAGCTCAGTGACTGGCTTCATTTACAGCCATTTGCAGCATATTGAAGCAATTGACTGTGATTTATGTTCTTGGCAAAAAACCAGTGTTTACTTCTAGCTTTTGGCAAAAATCTCATGGTCAACAGTGGGTTCACTCAAAAACCACTGCAAAAATACCAAAAAAATTGGATCAGTCATATGATGACCCATTTTAGGACCATCACAG
Source organism: Naja naja (assembly GCA_009733165.1). NCBI lineage: Eukaryota > Metazoa > Chordata > Lepidosauria > Squamata > Elapidae > Naja > Naja naja. The sequence goes on from CM019154.1 coordinate 39,788,487, forward strand.
TTTATGGCCATAATGGGCAATCTCCATTGTGGTTGTAAGTCGAGGATTATCTATCTGTCTGTCTGTCTGTCTGTCTGTCTGTCTATCTATCATCTATCTATTTATCATCTATCCATATCCATCCATCCATCCATCTACCATTTATCTATCTATCTATCTATCTATCTATCTATCTATCTATCTCTATCTATCTATCTATCTATCTATCTATCTATCATCTATCTATTTATCATCTATCCATATCCATCCATCATCCATCTACCATTTATCTATCTATCTATCTGTCTATCTATCTATCTATCTATCTATCTATCTATCTATCATCTATCTATCATCTATCTTATTGTCCATCCATCCGTCATCCGTCCATCCGTCTATCCCATCTATCATCTCTTCCATTTCATCATCTATCCATATCCATCCATCCAATCATCTGTTTGTCTGTCATCTATCTGTCTTCATCATAATCATCTATCCTATATCTATCTATCTGTCTATCTATCTATCATCTATCTGTTTATCGTCTATCCATGTCCATCCATCACCGTTTTGTCTATCTATCTATCTGTCTATCTATCTATCTATCTATCTATCTCTATCTATCTATCTATCTATCTATCTGTCATCTATCATCTATCTATTTATCATCTATCCATATCCGTCCATCCATCCATCTACCCATTTCATCTATCTGTCTATCTATCTGTTGTCTGTCATCTATCTATCATCTATATCTATCATCTATCTGTGTCCATCCATCCATCCATCCATCCATCTATCTGTCTGTCTATCATCTATCTGATTATCGTCTGTCCATGTCCGTCCATCTGCCATTTATCTGTCTATCTGTCTATCTGTCTGTCTATCTATCTGTCTGTCATTATCTGTCTGTCTGTCTGTCTGTCACCATCATTATCTGTTTGTCGTCACTATCATGTCCGTCCGTCCGTCCGTCTGCCGTTTTGTCTATCTGTCTGTCTGTCTGTCTGTCTATCTATCTATCTGTCTGTCTGTCTATCGTCTATCTATCATCTGTCTTGTGTCCATCCATTTGTCCATCCGTCTCTGTCATCTGTCTATCTATCTATCTGTCTTATCTATCATCTATCTATCATCTATCTGTATCCATCCATCCATCCATCCATCCATCCATCCATCCATCCATCCATCTATCCATCCATCTATCTATCTATCTATCATCTATCTATCATCTATCTGTATCCATCCATCCATCCATCCATCCATCATCTATCTATCTATCTATCTATCTATCATCTATCATCTATCTATCATCTATCTATCCATCCATCCATCCATCCATCTCCATCTATCTGGTCAAATTTTCTGGAGTCATTTTGGTCCCTATATAAGTTTCCAATTTTTCCTTTTCCTCCTTTTCCTTTTTATAGAAATAATTTTCTGTATATCACTGACATTATCATTACTTTTTTATTGCTTTTAATAAAACACCACACAGAAATAGGCAGGAGAAAAAAAAACTTTTCCCAGTTCTTTGATGAGGCACTGATTTTATTTATTTGTTATTAAAAATGTTGAAAGCTGTCCTGTCGTTGAAGTCTCTGGGTGGTTTATACAATAAAACGCGCAGAACAATACGGTCTGAATAAAAACTATATTCAATGAAATACAAAATTAAAAACAATACATCAACTGAGAAAATGCAAGGCAGCCACACCAGAGGTGCTTTTGCAAAAGGCAGTTGACTTTCTTGGTTTTTTTTCCCCTTGAAAATGTTTTGCTTCTCATCCAAGAAGCTGATTGGATGGGAAGCAAAATATTTTCAAGGAAAAAATCGAAAAAGAAAGCACCTTTAAACCCATGATCTGGGTGATTGAGAATCTCCATAGACATGCAAGGCAATCATTTGAATACTAAAACAATGTAATTTCAGAGCTCTTCATTGGAATTGCCTATTGTTCAATGTTGGACATTAAATTATTACTAAGAAAATCCCTCAGAGTACAGGTAGTCATTGACTTATGACTGGTCACTTACTGACCATTAGAAGTTACAACAGACCCATCACTACCCAAAAATAGTCATTTATTATTTGATTTTGAAGTTCTGCTATCTCCCCACGATTATATGGCCACATTTTGGGCACTCAGCATCTGGCCCATTTTTATGGATGTTTGCATCACCTCACAGTGACATGGCCATGATGTACAACATTTTTGCTAGAAATTAGTGTTTCCTTTCAGTTTCTGGAAAAACTGAGCCATAGTGAACAATAGGTTCACTTAATGACCACTGAATTCACTTAATGACTGCCACATTCACTTAGTGACTTTCACGTTCACTTGATGATATTGCAAAAAAGGTCATAAAATTGGTCATAAAATTGATCTGGTGATGTGGTGATACACAACACACACCTGTCCGGGTTTCTTTGCATTTTTGGAGAGCTGCACTTCCATTACTTCATACATTTGTATAACTTGGCATCTTTTAATGAAAAAAAACTTCTGTGTCTTCTTATGCAAAAGGAAGTGATTTATAATACGTGTCACTGGAATGTTGCCATGCAGGGAGAAGATTAAAATGCATAATTTCAGGAGCAACAGTATTTAGAATTCAGAATGGCCCATTTAATGCTAATGTTCTGACTTAAATACTGTGCTTTGTCTTAATTAGACAAAGTAATCCTTCAATGCTTGGATAGTTCAGTAAATTGCTGGCTGGCCTACCTCCTCCAGATTCGTGAACATGCATTGCTTAATCCTTATGGATTTTGAAAAGAATGGGAAATGGAAAGAGATTAATGTATTTGCTCATGCTCAGCTCTGGGCCCATTTTGCATCTGTGTTTAAATCATATTGCATAATCCAGATTAAGAAGGGTAAAAAAAGATATGATTTAAGGGGCCCATCCAGAGGGAAAATGGTAACTGAATTCCTACCACCACCCAAGCTGCTTATGACAGCCTGTGAATTATTGGTGACTATTTAAGGAGAGGGTAAAGAAAAGTTATCCATTTCCAAGGTTTGAATCTTAACTAAATCATAATAAAATTGCATCAACTTATTTTTAATTTTGACTTTTACAATAGATTTACAAGTAAATTATGTGAGAAGTATGTAAGCATTTATTTTCTCTGTTTCCTTTCTATTTTTTGCCTTCTGCAATTAAAATTTTAAAATGAAGATAATTATTTGAGGTAAGTGAAAATGACACATAGTAATGAAAGACAGAGGTGGAAAGGAATGAGATGCAGATGAATGAATTTGGAGAAAAGTTGAATTTAATTTGTACCTAAATTTGTTTTTTTTTAAACCTAGAACATCAGAAATAAATGATGAATTTGGAAAACTATTCAAAGCCTAGCCCTATGCCATTAAGCCCTGGGGCTACACTCCTTCTATGTACCTTTTTCTGAATGTGTGAAAAAGATAAGGGCCCTGCTAGTTGGGAATTAATGTGTCAGGTGCAAGAAATCAGAAACCAGGATAGAGTTCAAAAGCATTACAAGTATATTTCATGCTACCTATACACTTGAACCTGAACTATTAACATTCAGTGTGAATTGGCATCAGATAAGACTTGGCCTACTTCAAGGGGGACTGGATTTAGGTCTCTTATGGGGATGTAGAGATTCTAAACTGATGATACATTTGACCCCACCCTCTGGCTCAGCCTGATCATCTACATCCAGAACTAGAATCCAGGCTGGGTAAAAACAGTAAGGGATTCAAAGGAGGATTTTCAGATGTAGAATCCAAACAGAGGTGATGTTTATTGGATGACCATACAGCAGTTATCTAGCTTAGAAATAGATAACATTGAAAAGGTGAGAGTACAATCCAGCTATACCACCTTCTGAAGGACCATAAAAGATAATCCATTGATTAAATGGTACCATTCGAACAGGCATGGCTGAATAGATTTGGCGTATTTTTAGCTTTCTCAGATGGTTTTAAGGATGAGGGTAAAGTTAAGAAGTCTTGGGAAACAAGGTGCTTCCTTTTATATCTCTAAAGCCCTTGAAAGCTTTAAAAAGTTATGGATGAAAATTGGCTCATTTTGCTGTCAAAATTCTGTGAGGTGACCTTGGGATCCTGGACAGGACAGAAATCAGATACTGGTGTATATGTAGCTCAGGATGTGATGGGTTGCTCACTTGTAGTATATCCATATACAAAACTTGAATTGTAGTCCTCTGTGCCATTATTCTTTCTATCCTTGTGGTCTTCTACATTTTGGGGACCATTTTTCAGGGGGGAGGGGAGTTCTACTAGTGAAGGATTTGAGACTATTAAATTTTCTCAGATTTTTAAATTGTTCAGGGAATATAGCTGGCTCTCCACTGCATTCATTTGGAATCTACTGTGTGAAAGACTGTGGAAAAAGATAATAAACAGAACTGAAACCATAGAATTAATCTCATCTGAGTATGAAATTTTAATTATGGCTAGTCCAATTTCCTAATCTGCTTGAACTGTGGTCTGTGAATAAAATGAGAGTGGGAAGTTCAGGCATGCTACTGTAAATTGTTGTTGTTGTTAGATGGCCTGTGATCCAGAGACTCTTGTGACAAATTACAGCCTATCATTTCAACACAACTGGAGGGCAATAGTTTGGGGAAAATCTACTTTAAGTCGTCATTCTGCTAGATTGCCAACTGGAAGGCAACTATGCCAAGAGCTGCAGTTCTTAGACTGTAGGTCATGGGACTTCCTGGCAGATAGACCCATTTACTTTCAAATAACCACACAATAGATCTGACATTGTTGTGCAGCCCAAGTTGAAGTTGATCTCATTGCTTGGAATAACCATCACGTTTCATTGTTTCCAATCAGTTTTTCTGAGAGTACTCATTTGTGGATAAACAGAAGACTTCCCGTGACACTTATTTTTGATACTCCCTTCTGTGCTGAACCACTAAATTGCCTGCTTGCAGAAAACACAAGTATTTCACTTTCTGGATGTGAAATAACTGTTTCGGATATACAAAGCTATGTAATTTCCCAGTAATGACTGCTTAACAGCAGAAGAGCAGCACAACCTGTATATCAGAAGGAGATTATCTCATATTTAGAATATAATATGATTGTCTGTTCAGTGCTCTTCTAGTTGATTGATTCACAGGATGACTCAAGAGCATTTCCAACCTCCATTATTGCTAATAATCCTCAAGTACACTCAACAACCAATACAATCATGTTTGAGATGGGTGGGTGGGTGGGTAGGGAAGAATGAAATTTCTGTTGAAGACGTTGCTTTGACCTCTATCTCCAATAAGGTTTTAAAAAAACATTTTGCAGTTACTTCTTAAAGCATCCTATGGATTACTCATTGTCTTTAAATGAAGAAAACAAGTTCAATTAACTGTTAGGACATCCAATAGTAAAATATACATTTATTGTCAAAGAATGCAAAAAGTATTATATTGCATAGCTTGGTTCATACAACACAGCTAACCTGGTTAATGGATTGAGCCACGTTCTTACAATACATCAAATCAGAGAGGTAGCAAACAGATTGGTCTTGCCCAGCCTTCTAAACCACAAACATCTAGCAAAACTAGACAGTATCCAAATTTATCAGATTGTCTAAATGCGGCTCCTAGGTTTTAACTGGCCTGATTTACAGTATTCCATGAATTTTGTCTATGGGGTTAACCGAGTGCAGAAAATGCTGGCTCTTTTCCCATGAAATACTTAACTGAGTTGTGGCATGGGTGAGTAAGATTTAGTGTGACTTAGAAGTACGAATAAGGAGGCAATTGATTTAATAATTAATCCCAAAGTAGTTAGATTTAGTCCTAAACAGATTGTTCTGCTTTATGCTTAAACCGACTCCATTTAATGAGCTGCACTATGGAAGATCAGTGTTTAGTCAGTTGCCCCATTTTGCCTTCCTCGTCTACCAGAAGAAAGAGCTGGAAAGAAAGAATGACTAAAAAACCAGAAGCTTCTCTATTACAGAATTCTTTGCAAGACTTAATAGCACAGGATGTCTTATCGGTGCTGAGCCTGAGGTAAGACTTCTTGAGGAATGCTCTCGGATGTGAGAAGGGGTAATGTCCTTCAAAAACTCAGTGGAAAATAGAGAACTAAACCAAGTGAAAGCTGATATCATTGACTCCAGTAATCTCAAAGATGGTAGCATAATGATCAGACCTGGTGGGAAAATCCAGCGAAACCACCCCAGTGACTGAGGTGAACCAAGTCATGGACAGCCCAATAGAATCACTTCCAGGGTTTGTCAGTGATTCAGGCAGGGTTGATTGCAATGGGGAAGTGAGCTTTTCAGACAAATAGAGGAGGAATGGAGAGAGAAACACTTCTTCAATAATCTTAAAAAAAATAGTAGAAATTGAACAAAAACTGGTGCAAACTGAAGCATCGAATGAAGTAGGGGGGTGGGTTAGAGCAAAGGCCAGGTGTTTAACAGAGAGTATGCAAAAAATACCTTCTCTAAGAGAACAATTAGGCAACCTCATGACAGAAAAGCTTTATAAAAGGTTGGTGGGGAATCCAAAGGACCATAGCATAGGGAACTTCTGAAACTCCAGCTACCTTCCTCCTCCTCCCCCCCCCTCTTCCTCCTCCTCCTCCTCTGTCTAGATCCAATGTTAAACTGCCAGAATGAAGCCATCTTCTTGGCTTTGCCCTTGGTCAAAAATAAGTCATTATTGGTACATGTTTCTGGTAGTAGCTGACCTACCAGCAGATCGGCCGGGCTCTGTGTCTCTCCACATTCATGCAGAGTGGTGTTGTCAGCTAAGAGCCTCCACTTGAATATATTGGCTTTACATTAACTCTCAACCTATTCAGGGTCCTCCAAGTAGTATAAGGGAGGTCAGATCCTTCAGCCATATCCTCCTTTAATGGTATTCCTTGATGGTTTGCTTCCTCCATCTTTTGATTCAATTGTGTTCTTTGTACCCGCAGGAATGTTTGTTCTTGCTATAAAACTGTTCTAGGATCTGAGTCAGTGGGCTTGGGCCATATGTCCATTCAGAGGAGTTGAGGATTATTCTCTTGTTACATCTGCTGCTACTTCTCTCCTGCTCTTAGGTGGGGCAATGCCAGTGAGAGGATATATTTCCTCAATTGGTATAAGCTTGAGACAACCTGTCACTAAGTGTACTGCTTTATTGAAGCAAATCAACTTGATTTGCATGTGCAGATGTGCCCCAGACTGGAGCAGCATACTCTGCTGGAAAGACCTCAGCTACCACCCCTACTTCACTAACTGAAAATAACAAAAAAGTAGATGAACACTCAAATTGGATAATGAAAGTGAGGCACAAGGCCTGCATAGAGAGGAAAGCTTAGAGCATTTATGTTTTATACAACAAATGTCTTACCACATCCTCATGTAAGCGAAGAACTATTGATGGCAGCCACAGATCGAGAGGGAGGTAATGGAGATATGCAAAATGCTAAGTAGGGACTTTGCTTGAGTGGGAATTAAATTTAATAGCCCTGTTTGGCTTGCTCTAGCAAGGCAAAGCAATCATGGCAGCTCTTGACCCAGTTAACATAATTGTGGGGTTCCAGAACTTTGGATAAGGAGACCTGGCTAGGTTAATGGCAGACTATCTTACAAGGAGTCTCAACTTATATCCATCCATTTGTTTAACAATGATCTGGAATTACGATGATCATTGCAAAATGTTGCACCACTACCCCCATGGTTACATGGCCCAGCAATTTGGGTGCTTGGCAACCTGTTTGCACTGGTTGCTAAGCACCCTGCGATCATGTGATTGTCATTTGCAATCATCTTCTGTGCCAGCTTCCCCAGAAGGATGCTGCTGGCAGCCATCAAGTTAAGGTTTCCTCCTGGCAGGCAGCTTTTTAAGAATCTCAGCCAGAAGGAAATCTCTGCAGTCCTTAAATACTATGGACATTAAGCAAATCTGGTGTCCTCTATTGACTTTGCTTGTCAAAAGTCCCCTGCAAAATTTGCAAATAATGGTTACATGACTTGAGGATGCTACAACCATAGTAAATGCATGTTGTGGTTAGTTGGTAGCAGGTGTGGACAGCTGAGGAGAGTGAGGACTCAGATGAGGGGCCAGGACCATTAGGGAGTGGACTGCTGCTTTCAGAGATTGTGGGGGCTGGCAACAGTGATAGGAGGTTCCCGAGGAGCCTGTGCCAAGTGCATGTGCGTGCAGGATTGCTCAGAGGAAAGAGCAGTTACAACAGCACAGGCAACTCGGGAATAAGGCTGCAAGGTAGTGGCCCCTCCTTCAAGAAGATAAAAGCCAGCTGTGAATGAACATACTTTGCAGAAGGCAAAGACATTTTGAAACTCCAGCCTCATGAACATTCCAGTATCCTGAGTTTGTATTTGAAGATTCTTGTATTGCAAATTATTTCTTGTCTGTTACCTTTGGCAAGTCTTGCACAGTTTGGCAAGGCTTGTGCTTATCACAGCTAATTATTTTGCAAAAGCATTACAAGATTTCTGTTCTATTTGGATTGAGTCTGATTTGTTGGAAAAGGGTGTGGGTCAGAACAATGCATGCCGGTCCCCAAGCACCCAAATTTTGATCACATGGCTGAAGGGACACTGGAAGTGTGCAGGTTAGTCATGAGTAGTTTTTAGAGATGCGGTGGCTCAGTGGCTAAGACGCTGAGCTTGTCAATCAAAAAGGTTGGCAGTTCAGCAGTTTGAATCCTTAGCACCACGTAACAGAGTGAGGTCCCGTTATTTGTCACAGCTTTTGCCAACCTAGCAGTTCGAAAGCATGTAAAAATGCAAGTAGAAAAATAGGGACCCCTTTGGTGGGAAGGTAACAGTGTTCCATGCACCTTTGGCAGTTAGTCATGCTGGCCACATGACCACGGAGACATCTTTGGACAGCGCTGGCTCTTCGGCTTTGTAACGGAGATGAGCACCGCCCCCTAGAGCCAGAAATGACTAGCACGTATGTGCAAAGGGAACTTTTACTTTACCTTTTACTTTTTACAGTGCTGTTGTAACTTCAGTCATTGGATACATGGTTCTAAGTACAGGACTATTTTATTACTTTTAGTTTGGGGAAAATCTGGCTTTAAATACTGCAGGAGGGTAACTTTGGCAAAGAATGTACCTCTTTATGAAGACCCCAGTGACATCTGGTTGGCTACTGTGAAAAATAAAATGTTGGTCTAACATGGTCTTAGCCAGCAGGGTTACTTGAAATGTTCTTATTAACTTGGAAATGCACTATAAATTGACAGGTTGAAAGAAAGGGCTTTTTTCTTCTTTAATGTACTTCTGAGAGTGTACACCAAAGACTTTGCAATTAATTATCCCTCTCCGTTTTGTGGTAACACAAAAGGTCTATCTTAGGAGAATCCATTACTCACTAGATTCTGATGTGAAATTACTGTAGTAGTGGATAAGGAATGCCCAGAAGAGAAAATTGTAGCTTTTCAGAAAAGAAACATTTAGAGGTTGCTTTGCCTCGTTTCCTGTTACAATCCGACTGAAAAGCATACAAAAACATCTGGAGCTAGTGGGAATCAAGCAAATTGCTTTCTTTGAATTCTTTACTACAACTCAAGGAAATTATTGCTATTAAAATTGGAATTACTGTTGCTGCTTTTCCTAAATAAAAGTGACAAGTCTTTTCTCTGATTTATATGTTCAGTTTTGCTACTTCCATAACCTATTGGAATTGTGTTACTGCTCTGTTATAGCCCTCAATTCACCTTCTAAACAGATCAATTAACTATTTTCAAATTAGTACATGCACCCATGAAAGCAAGTCTGTCAGCTCTTATAGGCTGACCATCAAATTTCTTCAACAACCTATATCAGAAGTCTCCAAACTTGGCAACTTTAAGACTTGTGGACTTCAACTTCCAGAAATCTGGGAGTTAAAGTCCACAAGTCTTAAAAATTGCTAAGTTTGGGGACCCCGATCTATATGTTATACTCCCCCCCTTCCTTCATGATTAGTTCCAGTTAATACTGAAGGAGAGAAGAGGTTATGCCCTACCCCTCTTCTGTGTGTGATAATACAGAATTCAATGCTCTCTCACCTCCTGTTTAACATCTACATGAAACTGCTAAAAGAGCTTATGTACTGATTTGGAGTTCAGCATCATCAATATGCTGATGATATCCAATTATATATTTTGATCCCAGAGTAGTCAAGCAAGGCTCCTGTTTCGATGTCTGGAGGCTGTATAAACCAGTGGTAAGATTCAAATTTTTTTACTACTGGTTCTGTGGGCATGGCTTGGTGGGTATGGCAGGGGAAGGATACTGTAAAATATCCATTCCCATCCACTGCAGGGGAAGAATACTTTAAAATCCCTATTCTCTCCCCACACCACTAACCTGCTTTCCAGCTCCATTCTCCTGTACAGGGCAACAAAAGAAGACCCAGGCGATCAGCTGGGACTTGGGAGGCAGAGAATAGATGGGGGTGGGGCCAGTCTGAGGTGGTATTCCAAATTACTCAAAATTTAAACAACCAGTTCTCCAGAACTGGTCAGAACCTGCTGAATACCACCTCTGGTATAAACCTGGAAGGGGAGGAACTGACTCTGACTTAATCCTACCAAGACTGAATGGCTATGAATATGAAGACCTCCTACATCTGACAATTTTCTACCTTTACTCTAGTTTTGGTGCAGAGCCAGAAGTGGTACACAATTAAGGGGCCCTTATGGACTTATAATTCCTGCTCAAAGCAAAGGTGGCAGCTGAGGCTAAGAGGGCTTTTACACAGCTTCATCTGGTGGTGCCAGTTGCAGCAGTTGATTGGGAAGCCCTTTGGACTCATGACTTACTCAAGGCCCAACTACTGTAATGCACTTGACATAGGACCACCCTTGAAAACCATGCAGAAGTTTAAACTAGCCCAGAATGCAGTGGTGTCAGCAATGATAGCATGCATTGGTATGTCCAAGGAACACCACTGCTTTGCAAGCTGTGTTGTTTGCCAGTATGCTTCTAGGTCTAGTTCAAGATGCTGGTCATCCTTGTAAACTACTACATGGCATAAGGCCGGGTTATTTCAGATTCTGCTATTTCCCATGGTTTCAGCCATCTGAAATCTGTTTAGCTATCACCCCATCAAATTCTATAAGGCCTTGAAAGACATAGTTGTGCCTCAGGTTAAAAGGGATAGTGGCCCTTATAGATTGTATTTTTGACTGCTTTTATATAGAGTAGCCAAATCCCATTTTACAGAATAACAAAGTTGGAAGTGACCTTGGAAGTCTTCTAATCCAACTCCCTGCTGAAGCAGGAGACCCTAAAGCATTCTGCACAAATGGCTGTCCAATGTTTTCTTTAAAATCTCCAGTGATGGAGCACTGACAGCTGCCGAAGATCAGTCGTTCCACTGGTTAATTGTTCTCACTGTCAGGAAATTTCTCCTTGGTTCTAGATTGGATCTTTCCTTAATGAGTCTCTGTCTATTACTTGTCCTGCTTTGGAGAACAGGTTTATTTTATTTATTTATTTATTTTGTCAAAAGCTTACAATACAATAGAAACAAGAACAAACATAAGTTTAAATACAAGAAATAGGAACTAATAATTGGGGACAATAGGACAGGGACGGTAGGCACGATTGTGCGCTTATGCACGCCCCTTACAGACCTCTTAGGAATGGGTTGAGGTCAATAGAGGTTAGTTTAAGGGTAAAGGAGTGGGAGTTTGAGCAGGTGGCAACAGAATCAGGTAGTAGTGAGTTCCAGACATTGACCACTCTGTTGCTAAAGTCGTACTTCCTGCAATCAAGTTTGGAGTGGTTTATATCTGTTGTGTGCTCTTGTGTTGTTGCTAAAGCTGAAATATTAATTAACTGGTAAGACGTTGTAACATATGATTTTATGTACTATGCTTAAGTCCAATCTTAGCTGGCGTAGTTCAAGCTTGTCTAAGCGTAGAATCTCAAGTCTGGTGGTGTAGGGTATTCTGTTGCGAACAGAGGAATGTAGTAGTCTTGAGAGTTGACTCCCTCTTCTCTGTGACATCCCCTCGAATATTGGAAGACTACTGTCATGTCACCTCTAGTCCTCTTCATTGAACAACTGTATTTCCAGTTCCTAGAACCTTTCATCAGATGTTTTAGCCTTCAGCCCCTTTTCTTATGACCTTTATTGCCACAGTTGTTAAGTGAATCATTGCAGTTGTTAAGTTAGTTACATGGCTATTAAGTAAATCTGGCTTCCCCATTGACTTTGCTTTTCAGAAGGCTACAAGATGTGATTATGTGACCCCAGGAAAATGCAACTGTCATAAATATGAGTCAGTTGCCAAGCATCTGAATTTTGACCATGTGGCCATGGGGGTACTGCAATGTCATAAGTCTGTAAAATATATGTAAAATAGTCATAAATCACTTTTTTCAGAGCCATTGTAACTACGACAGTCACTGAATGAACTGTTATTGTAAATCGAGGATTACCTGTATAACCTTACTTGGATACAGATACAAATATAGATTTAAATCTCTGGAAGAAAGTACAGGTTTGAAAAACGTTTAGGCATAAAAGCATAGTTATCCACTCATTGCATTCTATGCCGTCTTGATATGATTCTTTTCCATAGCATATTAATAAAATTCAATGCATATGAGCCACGGTGGCACAGTGGTTAGAGTACTGCAGTAATGCAGGCTACTTCTGCTGACTGCCGGCTGCCTGCAATTTGGCAAATCAAATCCCACCAGGCTCAAGGTTGACTCAGCCTTCCTTCCTTCCAAGGTGGGTAAAATGAGGGCCCAAATTGTTGAGGGGCAATAGGCTGACTCTGTAAACCGCTTAGAGAGGAGTGTAAAGCGGTATATAAGTCTAAATGCTATTGCTAAATGCTATATGATACATGGTCTGCTTCTCAGTGAAAAAGATGGGAAAGATGATAACAGCCCTACTTGTTTCTCAGCTCAATGGGGTAAGAGCTAAAATGGGGATGGGATGATCCAGGGCATGGCACAAAGGCAACACAGTCACATAAGTAAGAAGAGTTCCTTTAATACCTCCAGCTTTGCCCCCAATGTCCCGTTACCTTCGTCTGGAGAAAAAACTCTCCCAAGAACAGTCTTTAAATGGAGAAAATTCACCCTGAAAACAAAGTACATACAAACTGTAACTAAAAATCCAAACAAACCATGCTGCAGTAATTAACTTGACAGGGCAGGAGAAGGAATTGCAGCCTTGAAAGCACAGCAAAACACACGCAGTTGGGAAGACACCAGGAACACAGATAAGCCTCGATGATACCAGATAATTCACGATTTGCTCCCAACAACTTGCTGTGCGCAGCTTCCCCTTTTTAAACACAGCTGCAGCTCATGAAGGGAATCAGGGCCCTTTCCTCCCCCGTAAGCCATGCAACTCACATTACTCCCTTCTCCATTCCTCCCTGCGTGCCTTAGGATGAAGAGGGGGTGGCCGAGTCTTCCTTTGAATTCGTTCTGCCTTGCTGTACCCCTCCCCTGCTCTGCCCAGTCGGACTGTGCCCTTCCCCAGTTTCTTCCACAGCCAACGGAGCCACACTCCCACTCCCTGTTAGCTGCTCGGCTTCCCCCTTGGAAACAGATTCCAACAGGGGCATGACAGGGGAGGCACAAGGCATGTGAATGTCTCAGAGTAATAAATGCTGAAATAATAATTGGCAAAGTAGAGTGGAAGAGACAAATGTACATCTCTCTCTCTCTCTCTTTCTCTCTCTCTCTCTCTCTCTTTCTCCTTCCCCCCCCCTTATACACACATATTTTCCAAAGGGCAGTGGGGGATGGGGAAATCTTATTAAAAAGGTACTGTCTGCTGATCAAATATTTATGCAAGGCAGACCTCAGCCATTGGGTTAAGCGTTCTTTGACCAGACAATGAGATTTTGCTGCAATGCAAAAGGATGAAAAAAAAACTAAACAAGGGGGGTTGAAAGAAAGAGAAAGTGCAGACTGAAATCTAACTAAAACCAAATTAATTTAGAGGGTGACAGGCTAAGGCAGTATTGATTCCCTATTCTTTTGTGTATTTTTATCAGCAGAAATGGTTGAAATGAGTATCTCATTCATATTTGCTCCCTGACTTACACCAGACAAGTAATTAATCAGAATCAAGATGCTTTGGAAATTATACATTGCTGGAATAAAATGGTGCATAAAACTAACTGACTATATCAGTGCTTTTCAACCATGGCAAGTTTAAATCCACCTATCATAATGTAGGAAGTTAGCACCCACCCCTCTCCTAGAAAAATGAAATATCCTAGGAAATATTAAAAAGGCAGAATATTTCCCCTAAAAAGAAAAGTAGAAACTCAAAGAGGCAGAAACTCAGTCCCCACCCCACTTTTGCTGATGGACCATTACTCTGGCCCGAGCCAGCCTATTTTACACAACAAAAGATCTACTCCAGGTAGAGCTATAATAAGAATTGCCCAACCCCCTTTCATTCCATCATCATCCAGCAAGGCTCAACCAAGCCTGGGATTCAGGACAGCCTACAGAGTTGCCCCTGCATGGCCCCATGGGAGTCTGACAACCAATCAGAATACAAGCTCAAATTCAAATCCTAATGGAAGGTATAAAATCAGGTACTCTCAGCATCTCAGCCCTTCCTTCTCTTTTCCTTCACCTTGAAGCATGTGATCATCCTCCTTTGGAGCTGCAAGCCACGGGGTCCTGTCCACCATTAAACCATCTTTCCTAACAGCCTCCATGTTTCCAGTGTCTTTTTCCCCACTTGGAACTGAACCCAGAAGGATATTTCTTCCAACAATTAGTTGCTAAAATTGAGAAACACTGATCTGTATATCTTTTTGTTACCATTTTGTGGGCCAGGAGAAACGTAATTAAGTGTATACCATAATCAAATAATCATCGTAGCAGGTAGTTTCAGGCTCAAGCAATCCTAGGAGAATTTAGAGCTACCTCACTTCCCTCTGTCAGTATGTCATGCAGGGGGAAAAGATTAATTGATGGTCTTCCTTTAACTAGCACAAAGTCTAAAGCAGTTCTGTAAAAATGGGATTGCTTCTAAAAATTCATCTTGCAACTGTGACCTGAGAGTTTTTTTTAAAGTAAAACAGTTGGTTGTCCTTAATGGTGTCTATCCGTGTTGAGCCCCCATAGATTTTGCTCATAAAGCTATTTTTAAAAAGAGGCAACAAATAACTTTCCAGCCACATTTGTAATATTTGCAGGGTCTCTGAAAGCTAATTATTGATAGTTTTAGCAGGTCATCCCCGAGCATGTTCCATCATAGCACAGGAGTGAATATTTTTTGGACAGTTGCTGATTGTATCAACTGTATCATTTGAATACAGCCAAGTTGTTGCTCAAGGCTTTAGAATTCCCAGTATATCTTTTTCATACAAAAAAAATGGTACTTGATTTTATAGGGGAAATCTAATGTTGGATTTTCTTTGTCTCAAAATAAAAACAGGTGTGCTAGGGACAGCTATAGGTCAGTCAGTGGGAATGCTGCAGGTTTTTAGGTTTTTCTATTTTCTAGCATGATTCATTCATTTTTATGACAATTTTATGGTGGTCATTAAGGGAATCCAGCTTCCCCAATGGGTGTATTTCTTCTTTTTTGCCAGTAATAGGGTGGGGGGGAGGAAAGGTTGCAAGCTGCAGTCTCATAACTGCAGGATACTTCAATTAGTTATAAATGTTGCCAAGTGCTCCAATTACAATTGCAAGTACAGGTCATAAATCACTGTTTCAAAGGCTGTCATAACTTTGAACCATTGTTAAACAAATAGTCCTAAGCTTAGGTCTACCTTTATGAGGTTATTGTCTGTTGCTTGCAAGGGACCAATTTAGGTTTTATTGACTCTCCATTTTAACTTAGGGGGAAGGGCTGTTTTTCATTCTCTCCTGTGTCAATCCATCAGCTTTGTGACTGCAGCTGTTGTAGCAAAAATTGCTTAGGGAAATGGAAAAGCGATTCTGGATGACATCAGTCATTGGAGTTAAAATGCATTGTGTCCTTCACAAGTTTAGTTCACAGTGTTGTTAAATTTCAGGATGCTACAGAATTCTTTTTGTTGTGCTACTAATACAGTATGCAATATTTTCCTTTGCAACTGAGAGCTCCTGGTTTGGTTTTTCCAGTATAGGAGGAAAAAAACAAGAAACAAGAATCAGGACATTATGATGGTGCAATCAGGGTTCAGAGCAATTAGGAAGTATAGGTAGAAGACTAAACTTCCTTTCTGCGCAACTTATCACCCTGTGTAATTACCATGCATATGTCTAAAAAACAAAAAGAGAGATTCCCATTTTCCAGGGCCATTCTAGCCTTCAGCTTGGGTACCTCTCAGCATCTGGAAACCGAAAGAGAAATTAACTTTCTCTTGTAGAATCAAGGCAGAAGACATTGGCTAGAACTATTAACCAAGGATTTAATTTCAGTACCCTGGATATTTTTTTTTATCCTGATCTTCATACCTTTATGATTGGGCTACAGGTGATATGCCAGCCTTTGATTGATCTAGCTTGGTATGTTCCATGAATATAGCTGTTACAACTATCAAAAAACAAGCTTTTAAGAATCTCTCAATTTGTGGAATGAATTCTCTTGGCTGTTAGTTTTGGGTCCTTCTCTTTTTGCTTTTCTGGTAGGATTAAAGACCCTTTATCTTAAGCAATGCATTTTCAGTTGTGGCAATGACCTTGGATGATTTTTATTTGTATTTTAGTTGCTCATATTTTTCTCTTGTAGTGCCCTTGAAAAGGCAAAAAGTGGAGTATAAATCTAAATAATAAAGGAATTGCAGTCTTGTTTCATTGTAACTTGCACCCATTTCCACTTCATTTATATCTATAGGCATGCATATTACAGTATGTCCATGTTCGTTTGTTTTCTGATGCTAAGAAATTGAGCTGCATTACAGACTCACACAAGTATAATGCTGCATGATGGAATCCAGAAGAAGAATATAGTGCCTTCACTGCCTTGCAAATAATCATGGACTTGATCTTGAGGGGACCTTGGTTCTTTCTGAGCTTGCTTTTTTTCTTGCACATGTTTCATTACCCAAACTAGGTAACATCATCAGTGCTAGGAAGGGATACTGTTTGCAGACAACACCCCTTACTGGCACTGATGATGTTACCTAGTTTGGTTAATGAAATGTCTGCAAGAAAACAACCCATCTCAGAGAGCACCGAAGACCCCTATGTCAACCCTGAGCTACAAATATTCTCCTTTATTAGGACTTGATCCTGCAACCTACTAGTTCAGAAATCTTTTGCTAGACCAAAGCAAATGAAGTGGACTTTGTAGCTAAGCAAATAGCAGCAATATTTGGAGCAAAACAACGAAATCTGGCTACAGGAAACAATTGCCCTGCCTATTAAAAGAAGCCTTTATGAGGGCTGCATTCCACCTCCAACGTAGCTTGAGAGAATTTTGCCATTTCTGCCTTTTAAAAAAATGATTAAAGGCATCCTCCTTCAATGACCCGACAATAAGAAGTAATTAACTCCCCTAGCCACTGTTTAATCACGCAAGCATTTTGCATGCAGCAATAGCTGCTTGGCCAACAGAATGACAACCCCGGTTGAAGGCAAACATTCAAGGAGATAATGGAATGTCATCAGTCTGGTCAGCAATCCCTTTGGCAGACTCAGCATTCCGCAGGATTAGGTCCTTACCAGAGATGGAGTGGAAGCAATCTGAAGAGAGGGAGGGGGGAGTCAGCTTTCAACAACTCCTCCATCATTTCCCCTCCTCTCTTTCTTGCTCTAATTTGCCCACAAGACAGCTGTGCCTGCCTTTGATGTGTATCTAATTCTTGCTCTTTTCTCCTTTACACTCCTTCACTCCATTTCTACCTGATTGCTCTGGACAGAGAGAACAGCAAAAGACCGTTTAATGGTTGTAAAAGAAGAATAATCCCGGCAAGCCGAGGAGCTCTGCTCAATATAAACCACACTGCAATTTTCCCTCCTTTGTTTGAAAACCATCTGAATGCCAGTAATTGGTTTGCCAATGACTAGATTGTCCCTCTCTTCCTTGTAAAGAAGATGGATGGCTGCCTCTGAGAGTTTGTGTTGGGTCTCTCACAGAAAGGAGGTCAACTGTTGGGTCACTGTGCAGTTCCTTGGTCTCTAACTGAAGTAGCCTGAGAAACCAAGGTTTTGAAGTGTCAAAACAGTATGAACACCCCAAGGTTGGGTGGAAGAATGGGTCCAGGGGTCTCCAAACTTGGCAACTTTAAGACTTGTGGACTTCAACTCATAGCTGGCTGGAAAATTCTGGGAATTGAAGTCCACAAGTCTTAAAGTTGCCAAGTTTGGGGACCCCTAAATGGGTCCATCTCATCTGTCATTCTGTTTCTAGTCATCTTACTAGGTGTCCTTGAGTAGCCTAAGAACAAGTCATAACAAGGATACTCAACTTTCAGTCTTCAGAAATATCCTTCTTATAAGCATAAGGGTTCTGCTAACTACTCTCTGTATAAAGTTAGGGAAAGATATTTCTGTTTTTGTGACTCCATCCATGCATCCACTCACCCACCCATCCCAAGTTCTATTCCTTTGAAAGTTGAAGACGGTATACTTATGGGGACAGAGAGAGAAGCAAAAATTAGTAACAGAATAACAGAGTTGGAAAGGATTTTGGAGGTCTTCTAGTCCAACCCCCTGTTCAATCAGGAGACTTTATATCATTCCAGACAAGTGGATGTCCAGTTTCTTCATAAAAGCCTCCAGTGATGTAGCACCCACAACTTCTGACGGCAAGCTGGTTAATTGTTCTCACTGTTAGGAAATTTCTCCTTAGTTCTAGGTTGCTTCTCTTCTTGATTAGTTTCCATCCATTGTTTTTGTCTTGCCTTCTGGTTCTTTGGAAAATAGGTTGACACCCTCCACACACATACTTCTTTGTGACAGCTCTTCAAATATCAGAACAGCGATATCATGTCTCCCCTGGCCGTTCTTGTCACTAGACTAGCCATACACAGTTCTTCATATGTTTTATCTTCCAACCCTCTAATAATCTTGGTTGCCCTTTTCTGCACTCTTTCCAAAGTCTCAACATAATATGATTGTTATTTTTATATACATTATATTAATGTAATATAATGTAATATATAACATAACATAACATAACACAATAGGACCAGTGATTCATACACTTGTGCTCCTCCATTACCTCTCCCTTCTCCCAAAGCAGAGAAAGTCCTCTTGACCATTAACCATTGAGACAGCCATGACCTGGATGACTGAGAATCTCCATAGACACTCTGGCTAATGTTTAATCCTACTGTGTTTTCCCAAAAATAAAACTGGGTTTTATATTAATTTTTGGTCCAAAAGATGCATTAGGGCTTATTTTCGGTTGGGTCTTATTTTGGAGAAAATATGGTGCTAAATGTGTCTATCTGGGTGACAGACTGGGGCTTATGTTTGGGGTAGGGCTTATGAGCATCCTGAAAAACCCATGCTAGGGCTTATTTTCCAGTTGGGTCTTAATTTGGGGAAAACATGGTAGAAGACTGAAATTAGGTTGGTATCCACAGTTCATCACACCCACCTATACCCTGGTGGCAAGTTTCCTTCTCAAAATACTAATTTTGGTGTGTATGTGGCCAATGTGGAACCACTTTTCTATCAAAAGTTATTAGCAGATTCTGGTAATTTCATGGATTGTGAAAGTGGAAATAATGGGGAAAGGGATGTTGTGGGGAGGAAGGAATTACTATCAAAGCAGTTTTTTCACAAACCCCAAGATTTTAAGTGCCTTGTTTCTATATTTTAAATTTTAAGTTTCTATTGGCTGTAAATGGTTTGATCTATGGGCTAAAAGAGGAATAAAAAATTAATAAGTAAAATTGAAACAAAATCCTGATTTTGGGTGGGACAAACTTTTTCTCTTTTTTCTTTTTGACAAAAAACCCCCCTCTAACATAGATGCTTTTGAACTCAGGAAAGCTTAATATATTTATTTTGTGAAAATTTCTCCAAGCCCCTCTATATAATAAAAATCGTCACTAAATCATTGTCCCTCAGAGGACTTGAACTGTAAAAACAACAATGTGAAAATCATTTCCCCAGCTAAAAAAAAAAAGTTCAGTTCTTTAATGGCAAACTACAGAGAAAATATTGGTATATGTATTAAAATAATGGATAATTTAATTTATTTATTTATTATCATTCTATGCCATCCATCTTACTAAGGTAGCGACTGGATGTTTAATAATATAATATGGTACAAAGTTAAAAAGTGCTAAAAGCAATTAAAATTAGAATAAAAAGATTGAAAGTCAAAGTTAGCTGATTAGAGATAAACCTGAAATGATGTTTTCAAGACAGTTTATAACTGCTATAAAAAAAAATCTCACATATAAAATTAAGGATTTCTCCACCCTATTTTATTTGAAAGAAAATCTTTGTGTGTTTAGCAGAATTTGCTCTTTAACAATGCATGATTATAACTGCAGCTCTTGACATAAGGGTTTAAGAGGATCTTGGAAATAATATCTTGGCCACGGTTAGTTTATACTGAAAGAAAGTGATCTATCAAAAACTATGAAGGAATTAAAAAAATGAGTGTGCTTTGAGGAGAAAGCAGAGATAATAAAGGGAATAAAATGAAAGTTTGCAGTAGGGATTAAATCTATTGGAAGATATGAGTCACACTGCAGAAACAGAGCCATAAGGGATGGTGGCAGATTTAGCAATAAATTGGACTCCTCCATAATATGTAGGCTTCTCAGTTAAAATTTAATGAAAGCAGGAAGAGAAAGATAATTCTGCTTCTCTTCTCCGACATAGTTCCATGTATAGCTTGAATGTGACAATAAGGTTTGGTTGAGTTCTCTTGCCTGTTTCCCATGGTGCTTATACATATTTTTATTTATTTATTTTATTTATTTATAAAATTCATTAGCTGCCCATCTTACCATAGGATAACTCTGGGCAGCTTACAGTTATAGAGAGATGCTTTCCTTCGATCAGAGGGATAGAATCAAGATCACATGAAGTGTTTTGGTCACCACGATGTAAAGAAGATGTTGGAGACTCTAGAAAGAGTGCAGAGAAGAGTAACAAGGATGATTAGGGGGACAGGAGGCTAAAACATATAAAAAACAGTTGCTGGAACTCAGATGTCTAGTTTGATGGGGAAGAAAAAGCTACGGATGACATGTTAGCAGTGTTCCAATATCTCAGGGACTGCCACAAAGAAGAGGGCGTCAAACTATTCTCCAAAGCACCTGAGGGCAGGAATAAGAAGCAATGGGTGGAAACTAATCAAGGAGAGAAGCAACCTGGAATTAATGAGGAATTTCCCCAGAGTTATAACAATTAATCTGTGGAACCACTTGCCTCCAAAAGTTGTGAATGCTCCAACACTGGAAGTTTTTAAAAGATGTTGGATAACCATTTGTGAAATGTAGGGTTTCCTGCCTGAGTAGGGGGCTGGACTAGACCTCCAAGATTCTTCCCAACTCTGATTCTATTCTATTCTATTCTATTCTAGTCTATTCTAGTCTAGTCTAGTCTAGTCTAGTCTAGTCTAGTCTAATCTAATTCTATTCTACCCTACCCTACCCTACTCTACTCTATTCTACTCCATTCCACTCCACTCCACTCCGGGTGGGGGGAAGTGTTATTGATACAGGTACTGCTAGAATTACAACCACAATTGAGCCCTCAGTTAAGTGACTTTTGCCCCATTTTACAATCTTCCTTGCCATGGTTGTTAAGTGAATCACTACAATTGTTAATAATTAAGTTAGTAACATGGCTGTTAAATCGATCTGGCTTCCCCTTTGTTTGTCAGAAGGTCGTAAAAGGGGATCCTATGACCCCGGGACACTGCAACTGTCCTAAATATGAGTCAATTGCGAAGCAATTGCGAAGCAATTGACTCATATTTATGAACAGTCGTTTGCTGGCTTGTTTGTTGATAGACTGCCCAACTCCATATCCACGTGTGAATGTGATGACTGCTGTACCCCACATATCCAAAGTTGCAAACACATATTCTTTAATATTCTCTAGCATTTTGCTTTGATTGCAAAAAGTCATTTTAGCGTAACTAAGTTAATTTGTCTCTCTTGGCATCTTCCCCTGCGCCATCCTATCTTCAATTTCAGATAAGCATGAAAAGAAAAGAGAAGAAAAAAGAGAAGAAAGAAAAAGATGAAGGAAGGAAGGGGGAAAGAAGGAAGGAGGGAGGGAGGGGAAAGAAGGAAGGAAGGAGGGAAGGAAGACCTGCAACTTGGAATAGAATATAATTACAGCACATAGCTCTGCACTTTGGAGGCACCAAATTGTAATTACTTTTTCCTCGGATCTGATTCATTGACAGTTCAAGCTCATCGCGCTTACAACAGCTGAGCTTCTTAATTACCCACCATGCTGGCAAAAAGTCTCCAATTTGCTTCTGAGAATCAAGGTCATTAACCCAACTCATTATCTGATGCAAAACCGATGTGGGTGGTAACTCTATCAGGGATGTGCATTGGAATTGTGGAGCAACAGATAGAATGGAAAGGTTACGTAGCCTAGAAGAAAAATAGAAATGGAAATGCTGTATTTCATTCTTCTAATTAAGAACAACAATCTTGAATATTCTTGTGCTGGGAATTACTTGAGCTGAAAGCCAAATGATGCTGCCTAAGATTTCATGCATTTGGCTTCAGTTAATTAGAGGCAACTTAAGTTTTACTAGGCAGTGCAGGAATAAAATCCACTCTGCAGTCACAAACCAAGAAGTTGCTTAGGTTCAAGCTATGTTATAGAAGAAAAGCACAAAGAGTCAGCTCATAAATTTCTTTTTGCCATGTTTACTCATTCTGAATGGGGATGAGTACTGGAGATGGCTGTGGGCAGTTTCTTTTTTGGGAATTAAATGTTCTCTGCTGGTAGATTTTTAAACCTACCATACACAGATAGTCATCCACATACAACGTTTCATTTAGTTGCCAAAGTTACAATGGCTCTTAATGAAGTGGCTGATGACCATTTTTCACACTTACAACTGCTGCAGTGTCCCCGTGGTCATGTGATCAAAATTCAGATGCTTACTGACTAACTCATACTTATGATGGTTGCAGTGGCTATTATAAGTCAAAGTTCTATTGCTATTGCTATCCACCAAAGTATATTACATACAAGAATATCCACACTTTTCCTGTTGTGCAGGACATGATGGAATGGATTTAAATTAGATTTGGTTACATAGAAAAAATCCCTAACAATAAAAACAGTTGGGGAGGGGGTCCCCCAAAGCAATAAAAACAGTTGGGGAGGGGTCCCCCAATCAGTCCCCAAAGATTGAAGTATTGGTGGCAGTGGTGGGATTCAAAATTTTTACTACTGGTTCTGTGGGCATGGCATGGTTTGGTGGGTGTGGCTTGGTGGGCATGGAAAGGGAAGGATACTGTAAAATCTCCATTCCCTCCCCACCCCACTAACCTGCTTTCCAGCTCCATTCTCCTGTGCAGGGCAACAAAAGATCCAGCTGATCAGCTGGGACCCAGGAGGCAGAGAATAGATGGGGGCAGTGCCAGTTAGGTGGTATTTGCTGGTTCTCCAAACTACTCAAAATTTCCACTACCAGTTCTCCAAAACTGGTCAGAACCTGCTGAATACCGTCTCTGACTGGTGGGCTGCTCTTTGTTGCATGAGATCAAGGCAAAGCTAGACAGCTTAATTTAGATTTCTGCATTGATCAGGGAGTTGGACTTAACACCTAAATGTCCCCTTTGGACTATAATTATAAGAATTGCAGCGTACAAGACCCATTTAACCCTTTCCTCTCTTGTCAGAGAAGCTTTGTTCTTCAAAGCAGACAATTGTCACCAGAGGGTCTTCTCCTTTGGTGATGTAGAAAGAGAAGATCAGGGAAGGGAAGGATTAAGCTGCATCTCTGTGTCCTGCAGGGCAGATCTTCCCTGGGTTTTGTTTTGTTTTTAATGTGCCATTTCCATTCCAAGGTAAATGTAGCTTCCCATCTATATTGGCCCTTAATTCAATGAGGTAGGAAGACATAAAAGATGAATGCGCCCTCAGAACCAGCTGTTCCCTAGTCAAAGGCGACTCTACTAACTTAGCAAGTTTCGCTCTGTGCAGCGGGAGGTGCCCTGCTCCTCAATTAAAGATTCAACCCCCGGGGGTCAAATTCCCAGTGTGCAGTCATGCTTATCTTGGCTGCAGCTGTCAGGCTTTTCAGTTGCAGGTGCCTTTGTGCAGATAGCAGACAATTACACGTTATCATCTCTGTTAAGATATGACAGTTTGGGCTGAATTACGCTTCCGCAACCGGTTCTGTAACGTCCTCCTAATGTAAAGCATATTGGTTGGACAGATCTTGCAAGGGCTGATTAAGTGGTGATCTTTGACAAGGGGCCCGGCTGCTGTAGAGTAATCAGACTCTTGGGATTTTGGCTTTTCAATCCCCCGCCCCTGGCAATGTATTGATCACAAGGCAAGGAGCAGCCCCCAACAGGTAACCAGTACAGCTGAGCCTAAGATTTCGGAAGTCCTTGGTTGGAATTTAATACAAGCCACCAATTATCTACCCATTGCAATTAATGATTAATAGTGCCTTAAACACCAACTCTTACACGTTTATGTTTCCTGATTTGAATGCCTGAATTGGACTTCAGTAAAACTATTGTCGTGGTCTGACTGGGTCCATAAATCATGCTAAGCTGTAGTGAGCTTTGTTAGGTTTTAGCTTAGCACAGAAGACAGGAATTAGGGGCTTTGGGTTGCCAAGGCATCCACAGCAATACCCCCAGATAATAGCACCATGCAAAACATTTGGAAGGATAAAAGCTGCTCGAGAGCAAGCTATTCAAGCTAATGCGAACAAGACCGGAATTGAAAAATCATCAAATGATTCAAAGTGCAAATTGTGCAAAGAAGCAGAAGAAACAGTAGATCATACACACAGCTCCTGCGAAAAAAGATTGCACAAACTGATTATAAACAATGATGTAACATAGCCGCCAAAATATGACTCATTGGGACATCTGTAAAAATTTCATGTGCCAGGAATGAATAAATTGGTGGGGACATATGGTTGAAAAAGCAGTTGAAAATGAGCGGGTTAAAATATTATGGGATTTCTGAATGTAAGTGGTAAAATTGTGGTGCGTGACGCACCAGATTTAAGAAGAAAGTGTGGATTAGTGATGTGGCAATGCCAGGATATAATAATAAGACAGAGAATTGGAAAAGATCACAAAGTATTAAGTTCTGAAAATTGAAACTGAATGATTATGGCATAAAGCTGCCGTAGTGTTCCCAGTGATTATCAGCATACTGGGTACCACATCCAAAAGCCTTGGACCACACTAAGAAATCCTGAACATTGGCAAAATTTCCACCTCTCGATTGCAAAAGGCCATACTGCTTGGATCCACACATATACTATGCTGGGACATTATGAAATACCACGTTCTTGGGAAGAACTCACTGCAAATGAAGGCCAAAACCAGCTAAAGAACTGGTAATTGTGATTTCTCATTGTTCCGTATATAATAATAATTTGTTATATTTCTGTGCCATCTGGCTCCCAATAACTCATAACGATCAAAGATATTACAATAAAACATAACAAATTAAAAAGCTGGCAAGCACAATGAAGTGAGTGGACCTCCCTCATCTCACCAAAGGCCTGGATCTTCACAACTCTTCTAAACAACCGCAGAATGGGAGCCATCTGGATCTTGAGAAGACCCACAAGAACATCATACCAGAGGGCAGGTGCTGCTCAGTTCTTTCAAGAAGGAGAACTGCACTTGATGTCAAGTTTAGAAATGTCTCACAATTCTTTGTTCTGTTGCAGAAAGGAATTATTACTTATGTCTGCAGCCATGGATTGATAGCTAAACATGATACATAGGCTGGGTGGATTAGACTTCAACTCTTAAGAGGCATTTACGTGATGTAGTGGCATTGGGCATTGAATCAACACATTCCTTGATTGGTCCTATGCAATGAATTATAAATTGGGCTGGCATAATATGCTAAGGCATACACAAATCTAAAATTCATATTCACTAAGACTAGCATGTTGTACAAATGCATCTGCTGGATCTTTAACCAGCCTGATTAAGCATTTTGAGTCTCAAAGCCAACTTGTTCAGCTCCTGGGGGTTCCTCTTTTAATTACAGGCAAGTCCCTTTGAAGAGTCCCATGTTGGGGAAGGTGAATTAATATTAACTGGCATCATAATTTCAAGAAGTAATTGTTCCAACTTGATTTGAAATATCTAAGATCTTAATGTAAAGCAGGTTGATTTGCTATCACTAATCTCTAGTTCTACTTGAATTCATTAGAACCACTATACATACTTCTGCCACCCCCAAGTAAGTCTTAAAACCATTTTAATAGGTTCCATTCTATTCAAGACAAAAATAAAATTTAAAAACAATGAATGAAACAATAAATTAGTGGCCAAACACTTTAACGTTATGGATTTACTGTCTTCACATTCTCTTTTCTTATCATAATAGTAGAAAGTATTGTCTTATAACTTCTTTGAAGCTTTTTCAGAAATGAAATTTCTGGCTAACTTTCCACCACATCAATATGCTTTGTCTGTTTCTATTTAATTTCATCCCTATAACCAGCTTGGTCAAATCTATAGATTTTCAAATTCATCCAACCATGTTTTGGCACGATGTTTGAACTTTGCTTTGATGTCAGTACTGGATGTTTCTTTGAAGGCATCATCAGTTGATTTGCAAGCTTATTTGTCATATGTGCCTCTCCAGGAGAGAAAGATGCACAAGCTAATTTCTTATTGTCCATGAACAAAGCTGAATTTTCCATAACAACTTAGCCAGGAGAACTCCTCCACACACACCATGGTCACTTTCTACCCCCTCAGCAGTTGGAATGGAACAACTTCCCACAGCTGACTCGCCCTGGCTGACTT
This sequence comes from Naja naja, assembly GCA_009733165.1. Taxonomy (NCBI): domain Eukaryota; kingdom Metazoa; phylum Chordata; class Lepidosauria; order Squamata; family Elapidae; genus Naja; species Naja naja. Next base: position 39,815,330 of record CM019154.1, read on the forward strand.
GCTCTGGTCATCTTGCCCTGGCCAACTTGCTGGGGCCAAATCACTGTGGGACAATTCAAGTAGAATTGCAGCTCACCGCAGCCTTGAGGACTTCTAACTTGAGAAGGTCCAAACCTAAAGCAAGACATGTCCTGCTGCAATTCACTTGTCCCTCTCTTGAGTTATCCCACTTTTTTTTAACTTGTTTTATTTCATCCTGAAAACAAATTTGTCTTCAGTGCAGCTGGACTTGTGAAGGAGCAGAAATTGAAACCCAATAGAAAAGTAGCAATAAGTCAGGAGCATAACGATTCAGAGGCGTCTAACCCCAGCTACAGAAGGAATGGTCGATTTGTTAAGACAACAAGAATGTTATTTCATATCTCCACAATCAGAGATGATGATCTTCTTGCTTGGCTTGCCATTCTTTGAACCAAAGCTCTGTATTTTCCTCACAACGTCCATTCCTTCTCTGACTTGGCCAAAGACCACGTGTTTCCAATCCATTCAGTTTTCTCAGTGCAAATGAAGAACTGCGACCCATTTGTATTGGGACTAGCATTCGCCAGAGATAAAAAGCCAGAGCCTATGTGCTTGAGTATGAAGTTCTCATCAGCAAACATCTCACCATAAATAGATTTACCGCCTGTTCCATTATGGCAGGTAAAGTCACCACCCTGACACACGAATCTAGGAGTGACTCTGTGAAAGCATGATGCCTTGTAACTGTAACCTTTCTCCCCAATGCTCAGCACACAGAAATTTTCCGCTGTCTGCAAACAGTTTGAAGGTGATGCGCCCGAGGCACTGTCCATCGGTGGTGACATCGAAAAACATGAGAGGGTTAGGCATAGCTGGGGGAAATGCACCGTGTGAGCGAAATGTAAGGGGTTTAAAAAAAAAAAAGCACAGCACCAGCCACAGACAAGGACCAGCAACCACAGCTCCCACACCAATGAGTGCAGCACAGTGGCGGGTTATCCCACGTTGAGTTGTCTGTGGCAAGTTGTCCCATCGTGAATTGGCCATGACGAGTTGACCCACGGTGAGTCAGTTGGGGCAAGACAGACAGAGTGAATCGGTCAGGGTGAGTTTTCCTAAACCCTTCAGCAGTTATGCAGTTCAGAATCACAATACATGCCTGACTAGATGCATAAAATATCACTATTAAAAATACAACAGACCCCGCTAAAAGTCTTTTTTGCAGGATGCTGAAGACATCTCTGGGGTATCTGGAAATCAACTTATCAATTTGTCAAATGACAAATCTCATCGGAAATTCATTATAGCGGTCATGTACACAAACACGCGTCTTCTTTTTCTCTTTATCAAAAGCAGCTTGTTCAACATTTGAATCCAAAGTCAAAGCACAAAAAAAAGCAATTGGAAACTAGCAGAACTTATAAAACACATCACACACACAGCCTTCAAACGTAATAATTGCTCAGATCAAAAGCCTGGGTTTTTTTCCTATGTTGGAAAAGAACTGATTTGCATGTTTTCTTAATATTTGGGCATTCTCATTGCAGCTCTCAAAGTGTCACTCAAGATGAAAAGCTGTGTATAGAAATGAAAGTTCATTACTATTATTACTACAGTTGTATTTGCTGAAATAAGACAGGGGGATGATTAAAGGAGATGACTGAAGAAAAAAATGTGACAAAAGAGATAGATGTTCAAAATATCTCATTCTTCTATCTGAAACTTAAGTATCTCCATAGTATAAAATGCTCTTAAGCATATTTATCAAAGTACTTTTCATTTACTGAAAAGTAAGTTTGCATTCTAACTAATCTCAAAAAGTGAAGCCATGCTTGGACAGGAGACCACAAGGAAATCTCAGAGGAGAAGACTGGAATTGGGAAGTTGCATCAAAACATCCTGTCAAAAGACAGTAGCAAATAATCCTTGCCAAGAGAAAATTGTATGGACATATCCACATACCCCCCCAGGAGTCCAGTTCAATTCAAGTGGGTTTAATTTTTTTCATAAATACAGTTAGAATTTCAGCCTGATTGCCTCCTGTCATTTCTTAGAGAATGAACATTTTGCCTAACCATAAACTAACTATTCATTTACCTTTGGATAACAGAGTGGACTATGTCTGCAGAATATATAGTCAAGCCATTGTTACCGATTGCATTTAATGCAGTTCTTCTGAATTGCAGAATTTCTTCTGAATTGCAAATTCTATTATGAATTAGCCTGTTCTGCAAACAAAGGCCATTTCACGACAGGATGCAGATTCCTTCAGAGATTTGGAATAGGACTCAGCTTCTTCCCAATTGCAAGTTTTGGGTATTTATAAAAAAAGCAGTGGGTTTTTTTCCTTTTAGATCAGAGGTGGTATTCAGCAGGTTCTGACCAGTTCTGGAGAACTGGTAGTGGAAATTTTGAGTAGTTTGGAATACAACCTCTGACTGGCCCCGCCCCTATCTATTCTCTGCCTCCCAAGTCCCAACTGATCAGCTGGGTCTTCTTTTGTTGCCCTGCACAGGAGATCAGAACTGGAAAGCAGATTAGTGGGATGGGGAGAGAATGGGCATTTTACAGTATTTTTCTCCTGGAGTAAGGTGGGAATAGAGATTTTACAGTATCCTTCCCCTGCCACACCCACCAGGCCATGCCCACCAAGCCACACCATGCCCACCAAGCCACGCTCACAGAACCAGTAGTAAAAAAAATTGAACCCCACCATTGCTTTGGATGTGCCATAGGACCATAAAATGGGTAGTCTGTGTTAAGTTTGCATGAAGAGTCAAATGCGAGGAGCTTCAGTGAAGAGTTTATTCAGTGACTACAGCTCGAATGGACCCGACTTGGCTGGGCTACGGCTGCTTCTTATAGCCAACAGCCGTAGTTGCCAGCCAATGGGAGTGCAGGGTTTCTTCCCGCACTATTTAAACCAATACCATTTAACATTTTACAAGAACAGTTCAAAATAAACCAATAACATTCAAACCTACATACATAACAGTCTGGTTCTTCCCATCTCCTAATGCCTGCTTTTGTGACATGCCAGCTAGACTTGTGTGAAGAGGCAAAAGTACAGCACGATACACAGCTTGGTGGCTTGTCATCACCACAATTGGGATTCTAGTTTTTAGAGAAGACTCAAATACTTCGGGTTCTACTGGCTGGAAAAAAAACGTTGGAAACAATCTAAAGCCCCCTTGCACCTCTCCAGGATCTTTAACCTTTATGCTTCTAAGACATTTCATCCTGAGGTTCCGTATTACAGAGTGTTTGTTTTGCTTCTTCCTTTTCACTTGTTATTCCACGAATGAAGTTGCTCATGTTTTTATTGCAAGTTGTTCACTGTTTGTTGAAAGTGTCGAGGATTCTTTTTTTCATTCTGGTTCCCACCCCCCCTCTTTCAAGTAATCATTGATGGGTTTTGGCTAGCACAGGCTCACAGATGCACTCTTAAATATTTTACAGTGGGAAATGGTTTGATAGTTCAGTGTGAAACCTAGGTTCTCCTTGTTGGCTGACAAGCAAGCACTGGCTGTCTAAAACACTTCTGTGATTATCTGTTGACAAGACTGGACCAGTTCTGATTGATTGTTGCTTCTCTGCCAGGATTGTAGAAACATATAGATGTAGACATGCCTGTACCTATAGCCAGAAGAGCATAGTTAGTTAGCCTCCTTGGTTTTAACTATGAATCCAGAAGATGTTAGTAATGAAAAGGCTGGTAAGTCTCCAGATTGACAAACTCAGGTGGTTGAGGTTCTACAGGAAATTAAACAAGATAATTGCATTCTCCCAGGTACACACAAATAAATGTATCCTAGGTTCCTTTCATTTACAACATTCTTAAAATGTTTTGCAGCTTTGCATAGCACTTATGTAATGGATGGCATGGGTTACCTTGGGGAAAGGGGAGAAGAGATACCACTAAGAATAGAATGGGAGAACTCACCAGAGCCAACTCGTTGAGACCAACTCATCAGTCAACTCATTGTGGGACAATTCACCACAGACAATTTTTCAGTTCAACAATTCAACAAATACAAAAGTTAAATTAATTTAGAAGAAAATGTGGCCAAAAATAATAAAATAAGGTCAGCCCAGAAATACAAGAGTTACAATAATTTTGACGAAAACATGGTCACCAATAATAAAAATAACTGAATAAAATGATTAATACAGCGTTGCATGATCTCACGGTGAGATGTCCCATGGCGAGTTTGCTGCAGCAAATTGGCAGTGGGTGAGATGTCTTAGACCCCATTTAGAAAACCATGAGACAAGATGGGCAGGAGCCCACAGTTGCTTAACTTTCAGAAGAAGAAACGGAAGAAGGACCTGCCTTAATGGAACAAGCAGTTAAAAATGGAGGCCAGGAAGTTTGTACTTTCAGGACTGCAAGATTCTATTAATGTAGCCTTGCAGTAAAGTAGTATCAAATCATTTAGACAAGTTTCCTGTCTGGTTTACCCAGGAAGGCCCATAGCTATTTTCTAAATTTACCTTTATCTGTCTTAGTGGTATCTATGTTACTAAGTGGCATATTTTAATCTCTAGCATCACTTCTTTTGCATCCAATATACTAGAATACCTGGCAAAGCATCTGAGGAGGTTCTTTCCAGAATCCTGCTGTAACTTGGGATTGTAATTGAATAGTCTTCGATGGTGTGAAGGAAAAGTGTTAACCCTTCAAGGCCCATCATGGACATACAAACCTTGAAGTGAATTATGATTGATCTTTCACAGTTTAACCGGCAGTATGAACAGTTGACATTTAATTACTAAAACAGCATGTCTACCTGACTTATGGTAAATAGGAATAAATAATGCAGAGGATTTCAAAGAACTTGGCCAACATCTTCCTGAGGTCTAAAGCAAGTATACTACAGATAAAGCAGATTTTAAAAAAATAAAAATCGCACAAAGGATGGTATAAATAATTAAACCCATGAAGGGGGCAAATTTGTGGCCTTTTGATTGCTGCTTGCTGTTTGACTTGGGGGACAAAGAGAACAAGAGAGTAACAGCTCATTACTTAAGTAATTTTAAACAAATAAAATAAAGTCTATGGTTTGGAGTCAGTTTTGATTCCTGGCAATTGTCTGAATAAGTCTCTGCAGTTTTCTTGGCAACATTTTTGGGAGTAATTAGCATTGCTTCTTCCTAGGGCTGAGAAAGAATGACTGGCCCAAAGTCACCCAGCTGGATCTGTGTCCAAGGCAAGGCACAACGTGAACTATTGATATCTAGCCCAGGGTTTTTAACATTAACAGGGAGATTCCATTCAATTTATATACAACAATCCTGTGCGATTAGTAAGATTGAAAGCAAGTGGATCAAAGACATCTAGTGAGGTCAACTGATGAATGGGAACGGACCTCAATCTCCTTACTCTCAGTCCAATATCTTAATAGTTTCACCTACATGTTTGTATGCACCATTGATTTTAGATGGTGTACAAGTCAGCACTATATGATTGCTGTATCCTCCCTTACTTTGCTCAGATTTCTGATTCAAAGTTCTCATAGATAACATTCTCTAGTATAGAGAACCAAACATGATTCTGAATTAATCCATGTTCAGGATACATGCAGTGGTGGGATTCAATTTTTTTTACTACCGGTTCTGTGGGCGTGGCTTGGTGGGCATGGCAGGGGAAGGATACTGTAAAATCTCCATTCCCACCACACTCCATTCTCTCCCCACTCCTGAGGGAAGGTTACTGCAAAATCGTCATTCCCTCCCCCTCATTCTGGGGGAAGGTTACTGCAAACTCCCATTCCCTCCCCAACCCACTAATCTGCTTTCCAGCTCCATTTTCCTGTGTAGGGCAACAAAAGAAAACCCAGCCGATCAGCTGGGTCTCAGGAGGCAGAGAATAGATGGGGGCGGAGCCAGTCAGAGGTTCTCCAAACTATTCAAAATTTCCGCTGCTGGTTCTCCAGAACTGGTCAGAACCTACTCAATACCACCTCTGCATGCAGTATATATTGAACCAAAAGCTTACAAAATAAGATGGCTCTTCACAACATAGACATATACAAATAAAGACATATGCAATAAAACCAAGATTCATAGATTATACAAATGCAGCTGCTAGATTTGTAACTGGCCTGATTAAGCGTGTTGTGTAAATGCCACCACTACTGGTTTGGATGACCATATCGAGCACTTTTAGACTGTCTGGTAAAAGCTGTTTCCAGAGTTGTCCCCTCAATAGATATCCAGATATTTAATGGAAGTTGTACACAACTTATTTCTTTTCCTTGTTGCTCCTCTCTATCAGCCCCCAAACCAAGAAAGACACATGGATATTCTTCCAAGCTGAATTATGTGTAGTTTCACACATACAGACACCATCTTGCCAGACTGAAGATCTGCATCTACAATATATTCTATGCACTATTAAGAAGGGTCTTCACACTCTTTCTCTCACACAAAATATCTGGACTGGGTTGAATTAGAACAATCAATTCCCAAAAAAATAAAGAAAAATTTGCTTGGCATATTCTGAAACGTGGAGTTATATGCACAATTATCTAAAACAATCTTTTTAAATGAATTGCTGGCAGATGCTACCATATCCAGGTCTTCAATGCTTCACCGCCAAATGAAATGCAGAAAGCATTAAATTGCCAGATTTGCTATAAATACCAGTCTTCACCCTAATCATGAGGGCCATTCTGTACCCTTTGTCTTCTCACTTAATATTATTAATGAAAGGGGCCCATGTGTCAAAAGATTTAGAAAGCTGACTCACAGGTCCAAGACCAACTGTGAAATAAAAAATAAATAAATTGTATTGTAAAAGGTAACAAGGGACAATGAAAACTGCCTGTTATACTTTTTTGGCATCTCTCTTCTGTCATTATTATTTTTCAACAAGAGGTGAAATCATGTCTCATTGATTATCATGTGGTCTAAAATGCAAATGCATGTCAGCCTGCATTAAGCTAATATTGTTCCTTACGCCAGTCCCACCAGGGCCTTCCATGCTGCAAGTAGGTCACTAGAGATCTAAACATTGCATTTCCTTCCCTTTCTTTTCTTTTTGTTCCCTTCTGTTATATCTGCCTGCAGTTGGAATGTATATATTTACATTCAACAAAAGGATCAAAACTGGGCTGGCATTTTGCCCTAAGGATGAATTATTTTTCTGGCTTTTCATTAGCACCAACTAAGGTATTTTCCTTCGAGATGGAGAGGTAAATAAATGAACTGAAGTCTTCTTTTTAATTGTTATCTGGATGAGGATTTTCTACCTAGTTCTATACTCAAGGCCGATTGCACCATAAATCATTAAATAATATAAAATCAGACATCAAGCTGCATTATACTGAGGCAAATTATAGCCCTGTTAGCTCAAAATTGCCTATAATTACTTTGGATAGTGCCCATAACTTAGATCACACAATTCTTGAAATATAAAGCAATTCCTGAAACGGGGAGGGGAAAAAAGTCTTATAGAAGATGTTTCTATTATGGGAAGATGTATATGAAGTGCAAGACAAAATTCCCTGTGAAATATTAATGTTCATGAAGTTTTTGAAAGGTACAAAATGATTTAATTATGAGACAAAATTAATTCCTAACTACTCCACACATTATATACAACACCACTGTTTAGTAGGAAATCTTTGTGGCTGTTTTCATAGAACTGACAATCAAAACTAAGCTGAAAGGAGAAAGGCAGATCTGTGGAACAAGCTAGCTTAAACTAAAATTTAGTGGAGTTGTAGGGCTGTGGGATGCTTCAGATTTAATTTTTAAAAGTTGCTTTGATCTCATTTGGGATAGCATCCATCTGCAACTCATTAAAACAGCCATGTCTCCTTTCCCATGGCAGGTACAGAGAATGTTGCAGAATCCTGGGAAACAAAGCATAGCTGTTTTAATAAGTTGTAGACAGATGTTTTATTCATACTCCTTGCATGCTCTAAAGCATTTTTTCAAATTATTTCCAAAATGTTCTACAGATCCACTACTTTATAGCTAAATGTGTTATGGAAAAGCAAGCCATTGTGTTAGCCTGTTATGAGAATCAAACATCATGGTGAGTTATAATATGGTTTATTTCTTTGGACATAGCATATTGTACAAGCGCAACCCAATATGTTAGCATGACAAAGCTCTGATGTCAACATAATGCAATTACATCCTTACTGGCTGAGGCTCCTGGATTATTCACAAAGAAATAAACAGGACAGACAGTCTTTTAAGACTTGTTTATTCCAATTTAAATGCTGATTAAACTGTGAACCCCTAGCAGGATTTTGTCAATATAGAAGAAGAGCTGAAAAGAGAAGAAGCATGGGAAGTGAGAAGGTGGACAATGCATCAATTAAGCCCTGCACTCTCTGTTGGAAGCCTGATGAGAATACAGATAATTAAATTAAATTAATCTACGAATAAATAAATAAAATACAGCAATGCCTAAGTGTTTGGCAAGGGGAAAATCATAAACAATGAGATTAGAGCAAATGAATGACAACGGTCATTATGCCAAATGATGCCATTTGCAAACATTGCTGCTGATGTTATAGAATTCCTGACATTAGACGATTAATACATGCCAAGGATAAATTGTAGTTCTACCAATGATGGAATCAAGCTTCTTGAAAAATAGTAATCAAGCAGTCAATATACAGCAATTTCCTTTGCAATTTCTTTGGTTTCACATTAGCTGTATTTAAGACAACGTGTCAGAGGAAGCTAATACTAGTTTCTAAATATTGTCTTTTCTCCTTTTGGATGTGGGGAGGGGAGTAACGTTCCTTGTCCCAGCTTCTGCCAACCTAGCAGTTCGAAAGCATGTAAAAATGCAAGTAGAAAAATAGGGACCCCTTTGGTGGGAAGTTAACGGCATTCCGGGCGCCTTCGGCATTTTGTCATGCCAGCCACATGACCACGGAGACGTCTTCGGACAACGCTGGCTCTTCGGCTTTGTAACAGAGATGAGCACCACCCCCTAGAGCTGGAAATGACTAGCATGTATGTGCGAGGGGAACCTTTACGTTTACTATGTGGTTTAGTTTAGGAAGTAAAATGTGGTGGAATCTGTTATGTATGCAGAGTTTAAAATGACTGGGTATTGTTGTAAAGTGTTTGAATTCATTGGTTGTAAAAGTGCGGGAAAACCCTGTAGTCTGATTGGCTGGCAGCCGCGGCAGCCGGCTATAAATAGCTGCCGTGGCTGAGCCAGTCGGGTCCGTTCTGAGCTGAAGTCACAATAAACTTTGAGTTGAAGCACTCCACGTCCTGCCTCTTCATGCGAACTTAACACTGGCGACGAAGGTGGGATTTCCCTGAGGAGAAGGCAACGCGGAACAGAGAAGAGCGAGATGGCTGCGCTGAACACCCCCCCAGCCCCATTTGACCCAAAGAACGAAGACTGGGAGTCATATACAGATCGGTTTCAGATGTTTTTGGAAGGAAGCGATCTTGCCGCCATTTCTGAGCAGCGGAAGAGGGCGGTTTTTCTCACGTATTGTGATCTGGCAGTTTTCAAGATGGCGAAGGCATTAGCGGGCGCAGCAGACATGAAGATAATGGCATGGCCTGATCTAGAGAGGCTTTTAAGGGCACACTACGCACCCCAAGTATCGTGCCTCGTTAAGAGACACGAGTTTTATCACCGCAATCGGGGAAGACGAAAGCATAAATGACTTCGTGGCAAGTTTAAGAGACATTGGGGGTGCGTGCGAATTCAGCAGCTTAGAGGAGGCCATGCACGATCGTTTTGTTTTGGGCCTCAAATACAAGGTTTTGCAGAGCAAATTACTGATGAAACCCAAGATCACGCTGAAAGAAGCCATAGAGGAAGCAGCTTCAGCAGAAGCCACCAAATCCTCAGCAGCAGCCATGAGAAAGATGAACAAGACTACGGGCCATTTAGATGGGGAAAAGACCACTACAACTCATTTTGATGAACTTGAATCTGAGTCAGAATACAGTGGAGAAGAAGAAGAAATCAACAGACTCAGAATGGAGCGGAAAAGAAACGACCTGAGAAGGAAGAGGCAGTGATTTCCACTGCATAGGTTGTGGGGGAAACCACCCCGACTGAATGCAAGTTCCTGGACACCATTTGCCTCCGATGTGAAAAAAGAGGGCACTTTGCAAGAGTCTGCAAATCATCCAGAACTCCACCTACAGAAGGAAGTTTGCTACAAACAACAAAGACAGAGAAGTCAAGCCAAACAACACCAGTGAGAAAATGGGGCAACACAGAAGCAAATGGAAGGAATGAAACTCATCAAACAGTAACTATTGGTCATTCTTCCCCTTTAAATAACAGGAAAGTGCATGTCAAGGTATTCATTGAAGGAAGGCCTTGCCAAATGGAAGTGGACTCAGGTTCATACTTATCCATGGTGTCATGGGATACTATTCAGAGACTGATACCAGACATTCAGAAGACTCACTTCAAGAAGCAGGCATTAACTCTTAAAGACTACCAAGGGAACAAGATTCCAGTAGTTGGAACAAGAGAATTCAATGTGAAGTTCAAAGGTCACATCAAAGGCCTACCCCTGACCATCGTGGATAAAGATCGCCCAAGTTTGCTGGGGCTAGAATGGTTCAATCCGCTGGGCATCGAAGTGACTGGCATAAATCACGTAAGCAACACTGAGTGAGAGGTCTTCAGCGACAGATTAGGCAAGTACTTGGAGACCCCTATCACATTTAACCTAGATTCCAAGGTACAACCAATCAGTTTAAAACCCAGAAGGGTACCCTTTGCATTGAAGGAAAAAATTGATGAACAATTAGATAAACTTATAGCCCAAGGGGTGCTGGAGCCCACAGACCACTCCAGGTGGGAAACACCCATAGTCACGCCAGTCAAGGCTGATGGTTCCGTGAGAATCTGTGGGGATTACAAGGGGACATTGAACCATGCGCTACAGCAGAGCACATATCCGGTTCCAGTGATTCATCATTTATTACATTCTCTTGGAGGGGGCACAGTTTTTGCCAAATTGGACCTGGCACAGGCATATCAACAACAAACAGTTGATGATGCCACTGCAGAGGCCCAAACCATTGTGACCCATAGAGGTGCTTTCAAATGCAAAAGGTTGCAATTTGGAGTAAGCGTGGCACCAGGCATCTTCCAAAGCCTTATGGAAAGAATGTTACAAGGGTTGCCAGGGGTGGTGCCCTATTTTGATGACGTTTTAATTTCTGCTGAAAATGACACTCAGTTACCCGAGAGACTCAGAGAAGTCTTAATCAGATTCAAAAAAGCAGGGTTAAAAGTCAAAGAAGAAAAATGCACACTTAGAACAGATAAAGTGGAATTCTTGGGTTACATGATCGATAAACATGGCATCCACCCCACAGAGGCCAAAGTTCAGGCAATCAAAGAAGCCCCCAGGCCAAAATGCAAAACAGATTTGCAAGCATTCTTGGGACTCATTAACTTCTATCATATGTTTCTACCTCAGAAGGCAACCATTGCAGAACCCCTACATAGGTTGCTGGACAAAAAATCTGCATGGGTCTGGGGCAGGAAGGAACAAGCTGCATTTAACAATATCAGGAGACAAATCACGTCTGATTCTGTACTGATACAGTTCTCTGAGAACTTACCTGTTGTTCTGACTTGTGATGCCTCCCCTTTTGGAGTGGGGGGTGTGTTGAGCCACATGCTTCCCAGAGGAAGGGAAGCCCCTATTGCATTTTACTCTCGCACTTTGACTAAAGCAGAGAGGAACTACAGCCAACTGGACAAGGAAGCCTTGGCAATTGTAGCAGCTGTCAAGAAATTCCATGAGTATCTATATGGGAGAACATTTACTGTTGTCACAGATCACAAACCTCTTTTAGGCATTGTGGCAGAGGACAAAGCAACGCCCACGATCCTGTCACCAAGGATGCTGAGATGGACTGAATTTCTTGCTGCTTATTCATACAAACTGATCCACAGACCTGGTAAAGACATTGGGCACACAGATGCTTTGAGTCGCTGCCCACTTCCTTCACACATTGAGGACCCTGTTCCTGAGACTAACACCTTTTTTCCAGAAACTGTTGCCAAGCTTCCAGTACATGCTGCTGAAATTGCCAGAGAGACTGCCAAAGACACTGTATTGGCTCCTGTTATAGGCTGGATTAAGAAAGGTTGGCCACTTCAAGATCTACCTCAACTTGCCCAACCTTTTAAATCCAGGCAAACTGAATTATCTGTATTAAGAGGATGTATTTTGTAGGGTAACAGGGTGGTTATTCCTGCAAAACTACAAAAAGAGGTTTTGGAAATGTTACATGAGGGTCATCCGGGAATGGTCAGAATGAAGGGATTGGCCAGGAGTTATGTATGGTGGCCTGATCCATGCGAACTTAACAGAATCTCTAGCTAGACTGGAGGGAATTGTTAAGAGGGGACCAAGCTTAAAGTCCTTGCACTACAGAAAGGGGCACAGGCCTGATCTCCTCCAGAATTCCTGAATCTTTTCATTCACAAGGGAATGTGATCAGGTCTGATGACATTCTTCTAATATAACTGACTAATAATAAAGCTGTTGCTTGTGACTATTCATGGGTGGTTCTTGTTGCTTGCACCTGACATAAAAACATAAAGTAAATGTGAAAAGTAAAAGAAGCCTAATTATATATGTACCTTTTCCAGTACATTTTCACAAAACTGTCTTCACTATCTCTAGGTGTCAAAATCAAGTCAAGGGAATCTTCATCTTTAGAATGATATTATGGCAATACTACCATATGTCATGTGCTTTATAGTGTTGTGGCTAACATTATTAGGGGACCTGAACAGAGACAGAACTGGCCTTGTGTTGGTTTGTTTCATGTTATCACCCCTGTGTTTGTACCTTTATAAGGTGCCTTGATTTAGTTGGTGAATCACAATTTTAGGAAGCAGAGTGTCATGCCCCTGTCGGAATCTGATTTGGAGGGGGAGGCCGAGCAGCTGACAGGGAGTGGGAGTGTGGCTCTATTGGCTGTGGAAGAAACTGGGGAAGGGCACAGTCTGGGTGGGCAGAGCAGGGGAGAGGTAGAGCAAGGGAGAGGGAATTTGGAGGAAGACCAAGGCCCACCCCCTCTTCATCTTAGGGCACGCAAGGAGGAACAGAGAAGGGAGCAACATGAATTGCATGGCTTATGGGAGAGGAAAGGGCCCTGATTCCCTTCATTAGCTGCAGCTGGGAGCACAGTGTTTAAAAGGGGGAAGCTGCGCATAGCAAGTTGTTGGGAGTAAATCATGAATTATCTGGTAACATTGAGGCTTATCTGTGTTCCTGGTGTCTTCCCAACTGTGTGTGTTTTGCTGTGCTTTCAAGGCTGCAATTCTTTCTCCTGCTCTGTCAAGTTAATGGTTTGTTTGGATTTTTAGTTACAGTTTGTATGTACTTTGTTTTCGGGCTGAATTTCCTCCACTTAAAGACTGTTCCTGGGAGAGTTTTTCTCCAGCCAAAGGTAACCTGGACACTGGGTGCAAAGTTGGAGATAATAAAGGGACTCTTCTTGCTTATTTGACTGTGTTGCCTTTGTGCCATGCCCTGGGTCATCACACAGAGTATCTTATCAAAGGCATCCATCTTTGGAAACATAATGAATCAAACAAGGTTGCCCTAAATTGCTTCATTATTGTTGTTCAGCTGCTCAGTTGTGTCTGACTTTGGCTAACCCAACAAGCAACCAACCCAACACCAGGACTGTCTGTCAGGAACAAGTTCATGGATGTGTGATCAGTTATACTGGTTGGCCTTCTTATCTGCTATTTGCCTCTTTCTAATTCCTTTGACTTTTCCCCTAAAAAAAACCAGACTCTTTTCCAACTTGCTTTTGCAGGCTTTCGGTTTTTAATGTTTCCAGCAATCAGCCTCGTTTTATTTCCTCTACTATTAAATGATTTGTTCTTCTTGCATTCCAAATTTTCCCTATAATCTCCTCCATCACCATAAATCAAAGACATCAATTTTTCTTCATTCAGCCTTTCTGGTGGTTATTTTAAGCCACATGTAACAGCCAAGAAATATTGCCTTACTTACCCTCTTTTACCAAGGAAACAAATTCGATCTTTGGTATTGAGCTACAGTAGAGTAAAAGCATATTTCCATCACAGATCCAATTTGGGCTGCAATCCAATGCTTATATATTGGAAAAAAGTTCAGCAAAATATTCTGAGTACAGCAGTCACTGAATATAGTGAAACATACTTGTGAACAAACATATACACAAGCATATTCTCAAATACTTGAAACATGCACACAAGTCCATTCTTAAATACTTTAGGGATCTATGTAACTCATACCATTGTACCTTATTCGTGCCAGAATTGGGTTCACCCCAAAATACGTTACTAGATTCTTAATAACTTCAGGATGTTGTGTCATTGTTTGTATTGTGCAAGAATTGGCAGTCAACACTGGATCGAACCCAGTCCTGTTAAGCATAGCTGACACACTATAATACAAAAATTATGCAAAGCTGACAGTCAAATTTCTTAACAAAAAGAAGACCTGTGTGCAATTAACTTGCTAAAGAAATTACACAGACAATTATCTTATATTTGGGATAATGAGGAAATACCATCTCATTAAATTGATGTCTTGAAGAAAGTAAACAGCTACTTTCCGTTTGAACCTCATTTATGTAATGAATTGTATTTGGATGTGTAATATGTTTTGAAGGTTGATGGATACCCTCTAGGGCATATGCCAATTTAAAATGTGTCTGTAGTTAAAAGCTTCCATTTGAAGGGCAGTGTTGACACAATGGACATATTCCCTCTTGGGAATAATTTAAATGTTAATTGTTATAGGACTGCACTCTAAGCTCTAGTATTGTTTTTTTGCTGTCTGTTCTGATGCCAGCAAGAAGTACATTTCTGAGCCACAAATCCTTCAGAAGTTGTTATCTTGTGAAGTAGTCTTGAAAAATTTGGTACCAATTATTCTCTCTTGTAAATCTCAGGTCTCAATGCTATTCAATCTTCTTTAGATGTTTGGGGTAATGCTATGCTGAAAAGGGCGTTACAGTTTCTGGTCCTTCAAAGAGTGCCTTTGGTTTTTCTACCTTATTCTTGGAGTAAAAAGGGCTTTATTTGGAATGGTTTTTGGGCAAACTGCAACAACTTGTGAGCTTGATTTCACAATTAGGTCTCAAAGGTGCTTCTTCAAAAGCCAACTGGACTGTGTTTTTTCCTTGAGGAAGAAGAAGGTGTTTTGCTCCTTATCCAAAAATGCTTCATAATTGATGAAACCTCTTGGATTGTGCAGAGATGGATAGATTGACATTTAAAATAAAAGATAAAGGCAATCCAGAGTACTATTTAACATGGGATAGGTTTTATCAATGGCTAGACATAAGAGGTAGAAGTTAGATGAAGAAAGATTATTGTTATGTGCGTGTAAAAGATGAACGTTGTCTATGACTATAAGCATGGTATAATTGACTATAACTGTAACTAGCTCAGGAATTCTGTGAGTTGAAGTCCACACAAGTCTTAAACTTGCCAAGTTTGAAGAACCTTGCTGTATATTCTTGTACCAAGAGAGCACTGGCAAGGATGTCTCACATCATCAGTCCCCAGAACAACTAGACACAAGAACAGTTTTTCCCGGAAAGCCATCACTCTGCTAAAGAAATAATTCCCTCAACACTGTTCAACTATTACAAAGTCTGCACTACTATTACCATTAACCTTCTCATCACTCCTTATCAGCCATCCCCTCCCACTTGTGATTGTAGGACTGTAACTTTTTTATTTTTTATTTTTAATTACATTTATATGCCGCCCTTCTCCGAAGACTCAGGGCGGCTTACAATTTTTTGGGATACAACCCAGTGTGCTCAGCAATAGCCTTCCTTCCATTGTATATGCCTGCTTATTACTAAGCGGCATTTTTACAAAGTCAGCTTATTGCCCTCAACAATCTTGGGTCCTCAATTTACCTACCCCGAGAGGATGGAAGGCTGAGTCAACCTTGAGCCTGGTGGGATTCGAGCCTACAGTAATTGTAGACAGCTGGATCTTAAGAGCAGGCATTTAACAGCCTGAACCACCAAGGCCCTTTGTCGCTTGTATCCTTACAATTTATATTGACTGTTTCCTAGTATGCTTATTGTACCCTATGACTATCATTAAGTGTTGTACCTTATGATTCTTGACTCTTGACAAATGTATCTTTTCTTTTATGTATACTGAAGAGTATTTACACCAAGACAAATTCTTTGTGTGTCCAATCACACTTGGCTAATAAAGTATTCTATTCTATTCCCCATAGGTCAGCAGCAGTATATATGCCTTTTATTGTCAATCAGTGTTTGGAAACTGTTCTGTAGAGGCCTTGGCAGCAAGTTCTGCAATTTGCAGTTTTGAGCTACTTGGTCTCTCCAATTGTTTTTCTTGGAGATCTAGATTGGAAGAGTTAATTAACTTTGTGCACAATAGGTACGTGTGAGGTAAAGTGAAACTTCCTGTGAATAGATTGAATGGATCAATTAATTCCTGTTTTGTGTTCCTGTAACACTGTAATTCCTTCTCATTGGTTCAGTTCAGGATCAATATGTGGAAATATGGTCAGGATGGTAAATTATTTTCCAAGCAATTTCTCTCCCTCTCACTCTGCTGTTCCCACTAAACAACACATAAAGCTAGTGAAAAATCTGTAAATGCTGTAAAATCAAAGGCAACAGGGTTGATAAGAGGAGATTGCAACTCTTATACTTTTGTACACAGTGTGATACTTTTTGCCCAGAGAATAACAGGATTAAAGGGTTGATTTTAAGTCTGTTTTTCCCCATTGGACTTTGCAATGGAAGAATATTTATAGCTGGAAAAAAGGACTTTTTGAATCTTTTGGGATTAAGAGTATCAAAATGAATTTCTAAAGCAAAGGTCTTCAAACTTGGCAAGTTTAAGACTTGTGGGATCAACTCCCAGAATTCCTGATCTAACATGACTGGAGGAGGAATTCTGGGAGTTGAAGTCCACAAGTCTTAAGGCTGTCAAGTTTGAAGACCCCTGTTCTAAAGGTACAGTTCAAAACATTCTTAACCAAGCCTTGAACCTTGCCCTGTTCAACCTCCTACTACTGATTCTAACTCAGGCAAGGTGAATCCTTTTTAGGGTGTGAGATACAAAGAGCCAATGTGAAAGAAGAGTTTTGTAGGAAGGATACCAGTCTTGAATAATTATGGAACTTCTCAAATTCAGGGAGTCTCAAGAAGGGGTGAATTGTGTCATATCCAGGAATTCAAAAGTTGTTGTATCTTCTAACCCCACTAACCATTCCAGATATGTTGGAGAACAACTCTCAGAATTTGGATTCTGTCCATTACATTTCAAAGATCTAGGAGCCCCTTTTTTCAAGAACACCATTTTAACAATTTTTTTCTATCAAATCTGAATGATCAAGAGTCCATACATAGTGCTATTTCCCATGTCATCATCTTGAGTGAGCCTTGCCATTCATTCTGATACCAACCTTTTGATTTAGTGATCCTTTCTCAGCATGGATTTCATTAAACTTGGCCATATTTCTTGTAAGATTTGTAAAGAAACACAATTCTTAGAATTCTCCAGTGAGTCAACCAGATTTCTTTTTTTTCCTTTTAATGCATTCACTGAAAAAGCCATACTATGTGAAGAAAATTTATGTTACTGGCTCAGGGCACTATTGGAAGCATTTCAAGGAAAAGACTTCAGATTAAATGTCCTTCCGTTTCATTGCCCTGTTCTTGCATGATAAATGGGAGGCATTTAAGCATTTTTTCCCAGAGAATGGCTGATGAAATCGAGATAAAATGTGGAGAAACAGAGGCATAGCAATAGCAGTATTGGAGCTACCAATTTTCTCCCAGAAAGCTCTTGGGAAGGATGCCATTAAGCAGAAGTGGGGATCTATGGCCCCTTTATGACTTGTGGACTTCAACTCCCAGAATTCCTGCTATGCTGGCTCAGGAATTCTGGGAGTTGAAGTCCACAAGTCATAAAGGGGCCATAGTTCCTCAACTCTGCTATTTTTAGATGGCTTCCAGGTTCCAGCAGGAAATAAAATGGAGGTTGTCAGCTGGTGCCTGCTGGGAGGAATTCTCTTTGACCCTTGATAACATTATTTATTTATTTATATTTATTTTTTAATTTTTTGATTGGAATTATTGTTTTAAATTCTCAAAATTTATTGTTGGTTGGGCTTAAATTCAAGTTTAATCTTTATTTTAATTTTTGTACTGCATGTTTTTATTGCCCTGTAAACCGCCCTGAGTACCTTTGGGAGAAGGGCGGTATATAAAACTAATAAAACTATAAAACTATTTTCCATCAGTGGTGTTGTGTATGCAGGTTTGAAATCATTGGTTTAGTTTGAATTGTTCTTGTAAAGTGTTGAAAATGATTGGTTTAAAAAGTGCGGGAAAACCCTGCACTCTGATTGGCTGTCAGCTGCGGCTGCCGGCTATAAGTAGCAGCCACAGCAAAGCCAGTCGGGTCCGTTCTGTGCTGTAGTCACTAATAAACAAAAGAGCTTGAAGCACTCTGCATCTGTCTCTTCATGCAAACTTAACAAGTTGTACTTTTTTCAGCCTCCAGCATCTCAGGGTTGTAGTCAAGATGGCACCCATGATTGTGTGATTGAAACTCTGCCTCTCCTTTTTTTTTTTTACACACAATGTATGTTAAAGGGATGGGACTTTGATCATATAATTTCTCTGATTTTCTCTCTTCATATGGCCCTCATCTTCAGGGTTCCAGTTAACCAGGGGTCTTCAAACTTGACAGCTTTAAGACTTGTGGACTTCAGCTCCCAGGATTCCTCCTCCAGTCATGTTAGTTCAGGAATTCTGGGAGTTGAAGTCCACAAATCTTAAACTAGCCAAGTTTGAAGACCCTTGCTGTTAGCACTGATTCTAACTCTCCAACAACATCATCATCACATAGACCTTTCAAAATACTTGAGAATGTGTGTTTTGTGAGTGGCCACGTGTGTTATGGCTACCATTTTATGAAGGCACCAGCCTCTCCCATCCTCAAGAGCCAATTTGTAAGAAAATATGCAACATGCTTTAGCATTCCAAATGTATCCACTGTTGTGTAATATTTAATAGGTTATAGCTTGATACAATTTTAATGCAAGTCTTGCTTGCATTATCGTTATTGCATTCCAACAGATCCAGCAGGCAGCTACTTGAAGAATGGAAAATATACTGTTAAAAAAAAAGAAAGGGAGTCATGTTCTGAGACAGAGTAACTGAGGATTAGAGATGGGGCTTTGCAATAACGAAAAAGTTATTAGTCTCATTTTCTTTTCATTGGCCACTTAAAGGCATCTGAAAATGGAATGTTTGTCTTGGTGGAACAAGGATTTAATTCAGCAACGCCGTGTCCATTTCTCATTTGTGGTGGGGATATGAGTGTATGGTTAGGATCTTTATGAAAGAGAGGTGGGGGAAGAGCAGGGGTGGGATTCAAATTTTTTAGCAACCGGTTCTGTGGGCGTGGCTTAATTGGTGGGTGTGGCTTGGTGGTCATGTGACTGAGTGGACGTGGCTTGGTGCTCATGTTATTGGCTGGGTATGGCCAACTCAATATCACTCACATCGAGGCACGCATCTCCTCGCCTGGCCTCTCATGACTGTGGGGATGCTGCAACAATCATAAGTGTGAAAAATGGTTATAAGTCACTTTTTTCAGTGCTATTGTAACTTTGAATGGTCACGCCGCACAAGCAAAATACCAGCAAAGGAGGGGAAAAAAACTCCAGAGACATTCCTGAGACAGGAAGTCTAGTCCTGCCAAGAATGTAATAAGGGTTAACGGAGAGGCAGTTTCTGTAAGCAACACCAGAATGTTTCCTTCCCGCCTTTCTTGCAGGATTAGGCCAGTAATTTCTTCTAACAACCGGTTCTCCGAACTGCTTAAAATGTTAACAACCGGTTCTAGTGAATAGATGTGAACTGGTAGAATCCCACCCCTGGGGAAGAGGGAGAGAAAGAAAGATATAGTTCAGTTACCCATACTTCAGTTCTGACTGATTGTAAGATAAAATGTGTTTAAAGTTCTGGATAGTAATAATGCTGTCACAGATTGTAAGATAAAATGAGTGCATTTAAAGTTCACTACTTTTAAAGTCTCTTCAGTTAAAAAGCCTTTGTATGACAAAATAAAATATATATGTTACCAGTTTCTTTTCATTAAAGTTCACCAAGACTATGAAGAATTTAGTGTTCTCCTGCTACTAACTTAAATGCAAGGGTGGGATTCAACCGGTGTTACTACCGGTTTGGTGACTATGTTTTGCACACGCATGCACACTTTGCAAAACATTAAGCTGTGCCACTCAGTCAGCTGAAAAGTGCTGCGTGTGGGTGCGCAGCATTTGAAAAGCCATTTTTTCCTGCTTTTTCAACCTCAGCTGTGCCATGGAAAGCAGCTGAAGTTGAAAAAGCAGGAAATAAAGGACAGGTAAGAGCCCAGGCGGGTGGGTGGGCCAACCAGCAGCAAACACAGAACCGGTTCGGTGTCTGCTGCTCTTCAGAGCTACCGGTTCTATAGAGCCAGGCAGAATCGGTAGCATCCCACCCCTGCTTAAATGTTCCCCATGTTTGCAGATACTGAATTAGACATCAGAGACTCTTAAGTGTTCTGAAGTTGCAGTGTGATCTGAGATTCACTCTAATCTGAGTCCCTTTCATTTGCAAGAGAGAAAATAGCTGTGCAGCATATCAAGACCTTGGTTAGAGTTGTTAGCTGATTAGTAACACTCAGCCTTCATATGAAGCATGTTGTTTCTGCCAGGAGTAGACAGAACTGAGCGGGTAGCAGGGGGCTGGTCTATGTGAAGGACCACATCTCTCTAATTACATTTACAGTCCCATTAGATCTGGCAGGAAGGGCACATTCTAGGTCCCAGATGGCACGGTCTGAGTGCCATCTGTCAGGGCCCAGGAAAACAGACTTTTCTATTGTGGTGCATGGCCCCTTTGAAACATTATTACCCCTGTGATTAGATTGGCCTCAATCCTGTTGGGCTTTCACAAGGACCTAAAGATACAGTTTTGTAACTGGGCCAGGAGACCTGTGTGTGTGTGTCTGGCTATGCAGATTTGTGCTGATGGTTTTTACCTGGCTACTGATTATGAGTAAGGGGTTTTTTTTTGCTGTTTTATTTTTTAAAAACTGTTGTTTCATGGTGAGCTGCTCTGAGTCATGAGTTTGAAATGGGGCTCCATACAAATCGAAATAATCCATCCATTCATCAGTTGTTATCAGATTGGTCTAGTTGGAAGAAATCGGTGATGGGTTACCCACAGGGTGTTCAGGCTGCACCTGTGATAGATTGTCCTTTGAAGGGGAAGGGTTGTGATGGACTACAGTGAAGTGGCAATTTCCCAAGAAGGAGGGAGCACATTCCAAGGAAGGAGGAGAGGCAAATGTGGCCTGAAGCTAGATTGGAGACAAGGAGTTAGGATAGCCACTCCCCAGAATCTCTCAAGGTGCATCCCTTAATTTGAGTGTTTGTTGGTTTAGTCTGACAAGATTCTGTCAATTGGGCATAAGCAAATAAAGAACTGAACTTTGGCTGGATTGTTCTTGGGTTGGGCCTCACAGCACATGGCCCCAAGAATTCCCCTCCCACAATAGATAGGGGATAAACATTTCAGATGTTATTTCCTTTTTTATGGATTGTCAGAGCCTCATGGAGTAGAATGTAAAGACAGAAGCTATCCATACATTCCTTAAAAACAATGGAGAGCTAACCTCCAACCCCTGACCCCCAGTCCTGCAGAAGGTGCATATTCTCACACAAGTTCTCATAAGATCTCATGAGATTCAATGTAATTTGAGGATGAGGGTGAGAGACCAAGCATCTCTGGCTCAAAATGGTTGCCAGCCTCTGTTCTACCAGCTTAGAGTTGGTATATACTCCCATGTCTTTGCGTGATTTTGTCATTTTTGCCTTAAGGAAATGTCAATTTCTCCCCTTCCTCCCCCATTGTGAATCAAGAGCACAGCCAAAAACCTATTCTTTTTTCATTGTTATCAAAGGTTATAGTTTTTTTTATGAATTCCTGTTTATCCTTTTCCTGTTTTATTTAGCAATAAATGTATTTCCTCATATAGGAAACGAAGAGGGGATCTCTCATTGATGAGTCTGAAGGTTATTGAAAGAGATTGGTTGTATTATGCTGTGAAAAGAATGGAACCCATTAATGCACATTTATTCAGCCCTCTCCCTGTTCTTTTTGCTTTGCATCCAAGAGAAGATTTTTATTTAATTCAAGGAATGTAGGGCAAGTCTATTATTAAAATGATTTCCTTGATGGAACTGGGCACATACATTTAAAACCGATAGAAAATGGTACAATTTTTCTTTCAGACAAAGAAACATTTCAATTGCAAGCCAATACAAAGAACTTATCTCTTGTCCATTGTGTTAATTCATTTCTATTTTATATTGGTTTCTGGCCATTAGTATAGAACATGTAATCAAAGCGAGACATTTTTATATATCAGGAGCATTTAAATGCATTCTGCCTCTCTATTTGAAATCTTGGTCTATGTGGTTATAATAAGGTTACTGCAGTGACTTTACTGTACTGTTGATTTTTTATTTAATTGGACATGTCCAGTGCTATATGTTTCATGTATTGCCCCATGCCTTTAGAGCAGTACAGCAAGCTAAAATTAAAAGGCAACCTGTGGCTATTCAGTCATTTAATTAGAGTTCCCAGGTGTTACAATTCTGTTAAAATGGAAGACAAGGAAGATATGGCTCCTCTCATTTCTCCTTCAATCCAATTATCTGCTCTGTTGCTTAATCTCTTAGATGCCACTTGGTGAGGTTGGCAAGGGTAGGAGTCATAGGACTGCCAAAGGAATCAGAGAAGATTTTCAAATTGCTAAGTTTCTGTTGAAATGGCAATCCCAAATTTAATGAAGCAGATCAAAGAAGACTGTCTCCAAAATTCATATTATTGCCCACAGCCACAAATTGAACTATTTTCATGTCTTGCCTTGCACATCCTGGATCCAAGTGTCTATGGAGAGATTCTCAGTCACCCAGGTCATGGATGTCCCAAAGGTGCTTTTTCAAAAAAAAAAGCACCTTTGGGACAACCATGACTTGTATGACTGAGAATCTCTCCATAGACATTTAGCTATGCAAGGATTTCCAGAAAAATTGCAGACTACACTTCATTCCTTTGCCTGCTTTAGAGTTGCCATTCAGATGCAGACAACACAGACTCATCCCCAACAGCCTGCACCTGTGTTCAACCTAGAGAATAGAGAATAGAATAACAGAGTTGGAAGGGACCAAGCAGGAGACCCTACACCATTTCTGACAGATGGCAGTCCACTCTCTTCTTGAAAGCCTCCACTGATGAAGCTCCCACAACTTCTGGAAGGCAAGCTGTTCCATTGGTTGATGGTCCTCACTCTCAGAACATTTCTCCTTATTTCTAGGTCGAATCTCTCCTTGTTCAGTTTCCATCTATTATTCTTTTTCTGGCCTTTGGGTGCTTTGGGAAATAGCCTGACCCCTTCCTCTCTGTGGCAGCCCCTCAAATATTGGAAGACTGCTATCATGTCTCCCCTGGTCCTTCTCTTCACTAGACTAGCCATGCCCAGTTCCTGTAATTGTTCTTCATATGTTTTAGCCTCCAGTCCCCTGATCATCTTGGTTGCTGTTCTCTGTACTCTTTCTAGATTCTCAACATCTTTTTATAGTGTGGGGACCAAAACTGGATGCAGTATTCTAGCTGTGGTCTTACTAAGGCTTTATAGAGTGGTGTGTGTGTGTGTGTGTGTGTGTGTAAGCTCCACACCCATTTGTACTACTCAGGTGACCCTAAGGGTACAGGCAAACTTCCAAGTGGCCTCAACGTCTCTCCAAAAGAATGCAAATGACCAGCTGTCTGCAAGGAATATAAATGCTTCCATTCTCCACCATGCAAGTCAAAGCTAAAGAAGCTTATTGGACGAGAATTTCAATTTCATTGTACACATGTTGTGCATTGACAATAAACGTTTGATTGATTGATTGAGAAGCAAAATGTCTTCAAAGAAAAACCAGAAAGTCCAGTTGCCTCTTCAAAAACCACCTTTAGGACTTCCTAGATCCTAGGTTCTGACTTGAGAGTGTGGAAAAGAAGAGTCAGCAGGTTTAAAAAATCCATGTTCTTCTATTAATAGCTTTGACTTACATCTTCCATTTCAAGTCATAGAAGCCTGATCATAAAAAGGCCAAGTAGAATGAAATCTGTATTAGTCTTTGGTTGGGGATCACAGAACAGCTCAGAAAAAGGGAGAAAGGTCTATCTTGTGGGCATCTTGTATGGTTTAGAACAGGAGTCCTCAACCTCTGGGCTGTTGAACGGTCCTTGGCCTACCAGGAACTGTGCTGTGCAAGTGAGCAAAGCCCCATCTGCACATGTGCGGGATCCAGTCAGCGCATGAAACCACACACACACCCTCCAGCCTGCAGAAAAACCATCCTACACAGAACCGGTCCCTGGTGCTGAAAATGTTGGCGGCAGCTGGCTTAGAAATTCAAATTTTATTCTCAGCTAGCACATGATAGAAAACAAGATGTTGGTCCTTTCTGTTTTAATATTAATATAGTATATTCACCCATGTAAGACCACTAACAAGCCAGGAATGCAGAATGCTTTCTGATGCTGCAATTAATTACAGTTGTCTCTGAAGCAAAGAGTGTACAAAGAGATATGAGACTCAATCTGCCAAGCAAGGGAAAGCATGAAGCAGGACCACCTTATCACAATAAATGGATTGTTCAATCAGGTGCAAACAGAATGCCCAGCTTCCCACTTACTGGGACAGACTAGGGAAATAAAAAGTTAAATATCACTCTCCATTTTTGGCCCCAAGTATTTGCTTCATTTAGTGATATATGACTGGGGGCTAAATTATGCAATTAATGATGCATTATGAGTAGGACACTTTATTTCTGTTTCCATGCTACCCTCCTTGATCTAACAGCTCAAGCCCCCCAGTTCACTTTGTCTGAGGCCCAGTGATCACCATACAGGTATCTTAATGAAGAAATTCAAATGATTCTTAGTTTAGCAGAGTGAATTTTTCTTCACGAAAATCTGCTTCTATATTGTTGGCAAGAAAACAACATGGATGCATCCATGCGATTACTAAATCCCAAGTTTGACTCAAGGGAAATGTTATTTTATTGCTTTATTTCTTAATCACATTTGTAGGCCAGCTGCTCAGAATATTTCTTTCATTACTGATGTTCTTGCCCTGACTTCCATCCTTAATGTGAACCTACATTAGCTATCCTCATCTGGTGCCATTAGAAAGTCCTGGGACTGCAACACACAGGATTCTTCAGATGCTGGCCAAAAAGCTATCTGACGATTATTAATACACTAGCTCAATACCTGTATTTAACTATATGGTCGGGCTTAGTTTTTGGGGAGGAAAATCAGGGGAAAAAATTCTGCCTCTACCTACCAGCATCCATCGGTATTCATCTGGCTAGCATCCTATCAGTGTGTGAGAGAGTTGAGGGCTGTTTGGAAACTCAAACAGTATTTGCTGTATGAGCAAGAAAGAGGCAGCAAGGAACCTGGGCGTGGCTTAGCTCAACTGTTCTGTACTAAAGTGTTTGCTGCTGTGAAAGTAAAACTCAAACTGAAACTCCTCTCCTCTGCTTGTGTTTTGCATTTGGAACAGATTTCTTTTCAGGTGGGGAGGGGGAGTAGAACTCCTTAGCACCAGAGCATTTTAATAATAATATAGGAAATACTAATGCTCTGATGGTCATTTCGAAAAATCCTTTCCTAGTGAGCACCTCGAAGCCAAGAGGAACATATGTGCCAAATTTTAAGTTTGTAAGGTTTACAGTTCTGGAGAGTTTTTGCTGATGCATTAGTGGTATTTCGCTTTTATATATATAGATTTCATGGTCCAATCACTATCCACTGATTCAGCCGTAGGTGGAGATGTTGAATCTCCCTGACATATGAGAACAGAGGAACCATTGGGCAGAGTTTCTTAGTAGTGGCCTATAGCTTAAGGAACAGCTTCTCTCTCAGAAAGGTGCTTTTTTTGAAAGGCAACTGGACTTTGTTTTTCCTTGAAGATGTTTCACTTCTCATCCAAGAAGCTTTTTCAGTTCTGACTTGGATGAGAAGCAAGACATCTTCAAGGAAAAGCAAAGTCCAGGCTGCCTTTTGAAAAGCATCTTTGGGAGAACCCTGACTTGGATGACTGAGTATCTCCATAGACACCACTCTCTCAAGAGTTTAGAGCAGCCTCAATCTTTGTATTTTTACACAAAGCAGTGAAGAGTGAACAGTGATGGTACAGTGGTTAGAATGTAGTATTGCAGGCTAACTCTGCCCGCAGTCTGTAATTTGATCCCAACCAAGGTTGACTCAGCCTTCCATCCTTCTGACGTTGGTAAATTGAGGGCTCAGATTGTTGGGGGCAATATGCAGATAATGTTGTAAACCATCCAGAGAGTGCTGTAAAGTGCTATGGGGCAGTATATAAGTCTAAATGCTATTTTGATTGCTATTTTGGACTGTTGTTGCTCAGTCCATCCATAGCCATCTATGGTGGTTGTAACCTTTATCATTGCATTGGTATTTTAAAAAAAAATACGAATATATAAATCACTTCTGTCAAATCTAAATAATGTTTCTTTTCTTGAAAAACCAAGCACAATTGTTTAGATCAGGGGTGTCAAACTCGCGGAGTCACATTGTTGTCACGTGACATATCGCAACTTTTTCCCTTTCATGAAACTGGGGGTGGGCATGGCCAGCACGTGATGCATCTGGCCCGCGAGCCATGAGTTTGACACCCTGGTTTAGATGTTCTGATTTACTTTTGGCAAGGTCTCCTAGAATCAGTAAGATGACTTCCATGTAATAGTCTGATCTTGCACAATAAAAGGTACTGCTATATGACTGAGGACAAAAAATATGTTAGAATATTCATGAACTGGCAGAGACATGGTAATAAGGTCAGCCAATGAATAGGCATGGCAACTGGGTCAGCCAATGAGGGCTGTTTTGGAAACAGAAACTTAAGGAAGGAGTCTGGGTGTGGCTTAGCTCTGTGGTCAGCTCTAAAATGAAACTAGTCTGGTCTTGTCTGTCTGCTGAACTGAAACTAAGAACTTACTTACAATCGCTCCTCTCTAACATGTTGGAAGAATCTGCTGTTGGTATTGTAAATTTACTTCATGTATTATTATGTATATAAAGAAGTTAATGAATCCTACTGAATGAGTTATCTGTGTGTGCTTTCTGGATTTGATTTTCTGCAACAAACTCTGACAAATACACATTGGAGCAAATGGAGCTGACCACACTGAGAACAAGGGCTTCAAAGCACTATATATGTACTTACTAAATATATCTTTTTCTCCAAAAATACCACTTAGCAATATTTGGCTCAGGAACTGTTTTACAAAAAGGAGTTGGAAAGGGGGGGACAGATTACAATTGAATGAAACTCTAGAGATTCCCACTATAGGGACCAATTATATCCTGGCAAAAAAATCCAAGAGATGATGTAATAATTACAGTTCAGTTCAATATGCAATTGTTCTTGCACAGGTGTGGGAGACAAAACATTGCTATCACAAATTGTAGTGTTTCCTTTCACCCTGATATAAGACAATGGGAAGGACTAGGTGGGGTTTTGATACCATTCCTGGATCAATGCTACTCATCTGTGATCCCATACCATCATCAATAGGGGAGACTTTTTCTCTGGCTGAACTGGGGTGCAGTTCAGTGGCAAAGCCTTTGTTTTCTAGTGAGCAGTACTGGAGTTGGATGGGTTCAGAGGTGGATCAGGCTGTTATTGGCAATAATTCTGGTCAACCTCCGCCTTCTATGTCTTTGGCTCTTCCATCTCCCTACTGTTAGGACAACATAGCATAATAGTATCCTTGCACTGGGCTTCAGAGCAGATTTGAAGCTAATGGCTTTGATTCTTATTAAAAAAAAAATCCTGCTGCAGGAATGCAGCATGAAGTAAAGATGGATGAGGCACCATAAAGACACCTGAGCCTCGCCTAGAAGTAATTACAGCTGGAACGCACCTATATTTCCAGCCAATTCAAAACCTTTGTTCTCTGTCCATGGTGCTGAAATATTCAGACACATCGTGGGCTGATGCATTTCAGTAACCTCTTCCTGGAGGTTATTGGGAATGAATACAGAGGAAAGCTGCAGTGTTATAGCCATTCTTCAGAAGCCACAAACAACATTGTTTGTGAATGAATTAAATGACTATATTACTGAATAATTAGTATTCATTATTGGCAGGGAAAGAGTAGATTTCCTAGGTTTATCTACAAGACAAACTACATATATGTGTTCGATTAGTATAGGTACAGATAGACACCTATACATGCTTGGATACACTATGACAAAGAATAAACTTGACATACAGTTCTGATAGCAGATAGCACTCAAGAACAGCACTACAGGGATTACTCTTGTTCTAGTAAGGCGATCCATTAGATGATGTAATCTGTATTCTCTGTTTGTATTGTCCTGGGTTTTCAGTAAGACCTGCGTGGGTAGGAACATTTCAGCTGAACTGTATAAGCCATCTTGTACTTATTTGTGTATTCATATATACTGAAGAACAGCTTCACTTTAATTGGCAGTGCTTCATAAGTAGCTGTGTAGGTGGATGCCCACGGAGCTGATATCCTGCCCAAATGGATTGTTTCCATTCAAGATAAATTCCTTATAGTTTAATATTTTACCCTCTTAATTGCTTGAATGAAGGCTTCACATTTGTGTAACCCATTGTTATAAATCATTCAAACTACTTTGCATGCGTTGTCTCATTGTAGAATGGAGAGCTAAACTATGGTAGCCAAAAATCAGGAGATTGGTAGCACCTTTTTAGATTAATACATTTTATTTAAAAAGGAAAAGCTTTGTGAGCTACCAGCATTCTTCCTGTGTGTTATCACAGTAATCTCGATAATGGCCTTGTGAAGTAGGAAACATTATCCCCCTTCCATTATTATTGTGAATGTATGTGGGAGTATGTTGGGAGGGAGGGAGCAGTAATAACTGTATATAGGAGACCATCTAATTAATTGGTGAAGATGAGAATTTTGAGTGGAAGATCATATAGGACAGTCGCATAACATTCCTGCTTAAATTCCTGGCATATCTGTTTGTCTAGTAGTTTGGCCTATTTGCAAGTTTGGTCTACTGGTGAAGGCAAGGGTCTTCAAACTTGGCAGGTTTAAGACTTGTGGACTTTGACTCCCAGAATTCCTGAGCTAACATGACTGGAGGAGAAATTCTGGGAGTTGAAGTCCACAAGTCTTAAAGCTGTCAAGTTTGAAGACCCCTGGGTTAAGGTATCAGGCTAGAAAGTGGGAGACCATGCAGTCAAGTCCTGCCTTAGCTGTGAAAGCCAGCTGGGTGACTTTGGGCCAGTCATTCTCTCTCAGCCCAATCCTCACAGGGTTGTTGTTTGGAAAATAGGAGGATGAAGGTTTGTTGTATACGTTTGCAACCTTCATTTATGTGTAAAAACAATAAAGGCAGGATACAAATAAATAAAATATTTAGTTGACAAAAGCAGATAGTAGTTGAATTGAATTATTTTTCTCTGCATGGGGTTCTCTTCTAATCAAACTTGAGCTAACAATGTTGGATTAGACCAGGAATACACAATGTAGGGCCCTGTCATGCCCCCGTCAGAGTCTGAATCTGAGGAAGAAGATGAACAACTGACAGGGAGTGGGAGAGAGGCTCCGTTGGCTGTGGAGGAAACTGGGGAAGGGTAGAGTCAGGCTGGGCAGAGCAGGGAAGAGGTAGAACAAAGGAGAGGGGGTTCAGAGGAAAACCAAGGCCCACCCCCTCTTCATCCTAGGGCATGCAGGGAAGAACGAAGAAGAGAGCAATGTGGGTTGCATGGCTTATGAGGGAGGAAAGGGTCCTGATTCCCTTGTCAAGGCACACCTGGGAAGGGAGTTTAAAAGAGAGGCAGTTTGGGAGGGGTGTTTGTCAGAAACAGACATTGGGTTTATCTCATGTTGGCTGCTGTTATGCAAGTTCCTGGCATCCTCCAAACTAGTTTGATTTACTGCCATGTTATTTCACTTCTGGAACTCCTTATCTTGCCTTGCCGGATTTATTACCTTGTCTTGCTGAATTCATAGTTTAACGTTTTCTGTTTATAACATTTTGGACTGGAATATCTGTAGTCAATGGCTGTTGCAGATTCCTGGGAGAGTTTTTCTCCAGATCAGAAGGTAACTGGAACATTGGGGGCGAAGTTGGAGCTAATAAAGAGACCCCTACTTATTATTTTGGCTTTGTTGCCTTTGTGCCACGCCCTGGATCATCACAGGCCTTGGGTTGTCTTTGGAGCCTCTCAAAACCTGAACCCAAATTGAGATGCTACAGTACCACAGAAGAAACATACTACATACACAGGTACATTGTTGAGGGAAAGCCATGTTAGTCTATGGTGGCAAACAATGAGGAGGAATCTGTTAGTACCAACTAACACATTTAAAACTAAATTTTTGGCAAATCACTTCATTAAATGTATAGATATGTTTTGACTCGATTCACAAATGTCTATAAGGATTCTCAGTTGTCCAGGTCATAGTTGTCCCAAAGGTGCTTTTTCAAGAGGCTCCAGAAAGTCCAATTGCCTCTTGAAAAAGCATCAGAAAGTCCAGTTGCCTCTTGAAAAAGCACCTTTGGGGCAACTGGATTCAGAACTATACACATGTTTAGGATTCCTTTTGATCTGAGAGCTTGATATTCATCATGAGTCAATGGAAGGGATAAACATTAAACATTAAGACTTCACTTTTTGCAAGGCATCTAAGATTTTATACACCTTCTTCCTAGGAAGGTAATTTAATATGAATTGTTGTAATGTTCTGTTTGTATATTATTTTAATCTTTTCTTCAATCTTGGTAATATAAGCCCCATTGGAGTCAGTTCCCAATAGATTGGCCTATGAGCCTGACCAAATAAGTAATAGAAATCTAACCACATTCATTTATGTATTTATTTTATAATGGAAATACTTTGAAAAGTATTCTGCAAAAAAGAAGGCCAAATGAAGCCAGTAAAGACTTCTGAAAGAGAAAGGGAATACTCCTTTTCTAAAGCCAAATTATGATTTAATAGAAGGGGAAGACAGAGCTGTCCCCTGATGCTAAGCATGCAA
Source organism: Naja naja (assembly GCA_009733165.1). Classification (NCBI taxonomy): domain Eukaryota; kingdom Metazoa; phylum Chordata; class Lepidosauria; order Squamata; family Elapidae; genus Naja; species Naja naja. The sequence goes on from CM019154.1 coordinate 39,846,469, forward strand.
CCCCTCAAGGAATAAAATCTCTCCCCAGATATTCTCTTCTGTTATATTTCTTCTTCTTCCCATTTGTTATTTTTAGTCTTATAGTCCAACTAGGAAAAATGACTGGGAAACAAATCATTTTAGGAGAAAGAATTCTATCTCAATCCCCACTAATTCTGTTTTTTCATCTCCCTGCTCTTTACTCCACTCTCATTATTGAAATTTGGCACCAGTACATCCTATCAGTCCTATGGTGCTACTTTGATGTGTTGCTGAGTGCTGACAATTTTCTTCCAGTGTTCTTATAATTTATTTGAAGCATCAGAATGGCAAATGCACACATCATTTTTGTTGAGCTACATGCAGGTTTCCATTTGCCAAAGAGGTCATCTTTAGAAAAATCTGGACAATCAAATGGGCAATTTGGACAATCTGGGTGGGAGAGAACACTAGTTTGCATCTTGTTCTGTTTCACTTTTGTTGTTACTATTTTGAGTACTGTAGAATCTGAAGAATAAATTTGCATGTATTGGTGTTTTATAATCTGATTTTTAAATGGCTAAGTGCTCAGGAAGAATTTTGACCAGTTAGCTGATCAGGAATGAAAGCCTTATTTTTTGACTGTAGTTAGAACTAGTTGGAACATAGTTTAGTTTCCTCTGTGGGAAGCAAAAGGCATCCAACATTTTTCTCTCCAGGTATTGCATAAATAAACTGAAATTCATTCCTGAAATATGTCATGATTACAGTGAATGATCCCTACTGATACTATTGTTATTTTAAGAAACTCTTAAGAAACAGATGCATATCTTTGTGCGTGTTAATCTGTTATTTATTAACACACATGCAAAGTTGCTTATATACTGTGTAACTAACAGAGCATTAATTTTAGTAAATTATAGAAAAATATTGTGAGCTCACAATGCTTCTGGCAACACTGAAGCTCCAAGATGGCTTCAGCCAGGCCAGCTTCAGGATTGACAGGCTGCCCCCCTCAATTGAACAGGAATTCCTACAAGATAAAACATACAGAGGGAAATGGAATTATTCCCTTGAATTATAAATTATAAATTGAGAACAGCTATCTTATTGAGATTCAGAAAATGTGGTCTGCCAAGAGGACTCTTTGTTGGCCCCACAGAGAGAGAAAAACTATTACTTATAGCTTCTCCACTAAGAGAAAAAAGCTACTTTATTTCTGATATAGAAAGCAAAGAAATGAGATATCTGAAGTTTCCCTCCTGTGGATCATCAAAGAGCAAACTGGTTCAGTGGAGTTCAACTATCCTGACTTTTGGAGTAGCAAGACAGAGAGATCTAAACTCTACACAGCTAATTAAATGGAGAAGGAGGAGGAGGAGGAGAAGCAGCTCCGGCCTTGAATGTAGTTCCATTTTCCATCTAAATAGAGCTGCATTCTGGAATTCCTGCAGAGATGGAAGTTGTCTTTACTGACAACAACTTCGGTGTCTCTAGAAGAAAGATAATCCGGTTTTCCTACTATTGCAGCCAAATAGATTCAGGAAACACTTGACAGATGGGGTGTTGAGAGAAAAGTTAACCTTATATTTCTTCTGACACCTGAGCAATGGAGTTAACTAAAGTGAATAGAACTGAAGGCTCCCATTAAATAAAATAGACATGCAGGAAGGATTTGTATTTCCATGGATCTAGGAATGAGTAATGGGTCTTCTTTGCATCTGTTTCTCTGTCCTGTTTTCTACGTCTCTTGACTTCCAGTGTGGTTAGAGTCCTGTCGAGATTTTGGAGAAAAACATGCTTCTTATAAATGAGATCAAGGATTGGGTGAACATTTAAAAATATAAATATGTTGATGTATAATATATCCTATAATCTGTCTGCTTGTTTGGATTTAAACATTCTATCTATCTATCTATCTATCTATCTATCTATCTATCTATCTATCTATCATCTGCTTAATTTACTGTATATATCATCCAGTCAGTGTTGACCCTTAGTAGCCACATAGATTTTCTCTATGACATTCTGTTCCTAACTTGATCCTTCATGTCTTCCAACAGTATACCTGCTGGACCTGCCACAGGTATGCTTAAACCTCTGAATAAAAATGATCCTTGGCTCCATTTGTTGAGAAATATATAGTTTATTAGAGATCAAGTATATTGCAGTAATGCAAATCAGAAATGAAAATTGTGCACCAAAATCCCTAAGTTATACTTTTCTTAACTGTCTCCCATTGCCCACCCAAGTGTAGCCAATCAGGTTCAGACAAGAGGTTTTCATAACAGTCAATCCAAGCATAGTTCAGTGTGCACTGCAGCCCCTTCCTTCTTCCAGCTGGGTAACCTTGAAGCAGCATCTCAAAATACAGCATTTACTTTCATTTCCCAAAGCATTTCCCCTCCCCACAGTTCATGGCAGTTTGTCACCGCATAGAAGCGAAGCAAAAGCAGGCATAAGGTGGCAGCTGGTAATGCCATTGGCACTATAACTGAGTTAATCCTCCTTATTGATGATCATCTGCTTCTAAAAAACTTTAAAAGATCATCTGCTTTTTTTTCTTTTCCTTCCTTTTTTCTTCCTTTTTTCTTCCTTTCTTCTTCCTTCCTTCCTTCCTTCCTTCCTTCCTTCCTTCTTTCTTTCTTTCTTTCTTTCTTTCATTCTTTCTTTCTTCTTTCCTCCTTTCCTCCTTTCCTCCCTCCCTCCCTCCCTCCCTTCCTATGATTAAAGTCAGACATAGGGCCTTGGTGGCTCAGGCTGTTAATTGCCTGCACTTAAGTTCCAGCTGCCTACAACTGCTGTAGGCTCGAATCCCACCAGGCTCAAGGTTGACTCAGCCTTCCATCCTCTCGGGGTAGGTAAATTGAGGACCCAAGATTGTTGGGGGCAATTAGCTGACCTTGTAAAAATGCCGCTTAGTAATAAGCAGGCATGTACAATGGAATGAAGGCTATTGCTGAGCACACTGGGTTGTATCCCAAAAATTGTAAGCCACCCTGAGTCTTCGGAGAAGGGCGGCATATAAATGTAATTTTAAAAAAAAAGGTCTTCATATAATGTGTTCAAATTATAATAATTTGAGTTTGGTCATGTATGCCTTGATTGAGAATTCTGGGTTGATTCTGGGTTGATTGTATTCCCAGTAGTTTTCTCCAACACTAAAATTCAAATGTATCAATACTATTTCTATCCTCTTCCTTCGAAGTCCAAGTTTCAGTTACATAAAGTCTCACAAGGAGCACTGCTTACATGATTCTGATCTTTATTAGGTATAGGTATTTCACAGCATCTGAATAGCTTATCCAAGACCTTTATGGCTGGTCTACCCAGTGCTGGTCTCTAGAGTACCTCTTGAGCACTTGTTCCCTGATTCTTATAGTTGGTCCTAAAAGGCAGAAGCTATCTAACACTACAATATTTTCATTGTCGATTCTAAGGCTAGTTAGTGTACCTGTTGTCATCAGTTTGGTTATATATACTGACGTGATGGCACATCAATTCATCAATCAGTATATAATCTCAAGCAGAGTTGGCATCTGATAGAAAATCATTTGAGAAACCAAGAGCCATGGGACAAACTAGCTTAAACAATCCTGGAAGAAAACAGACCACTTCCTCGCTGTTGGTAAGAAAACTTCATACTTAAATCCATACAGCTATGAATCAAACATGGCTTGAATTGTTTCCCTTGGAGATGTATGTATGTATGTATGTATGTATGTATGTATGTATGTATGTTTGTATGGAGAGAGAGAGAGAGCATCCGCTAATGTAACGAGATATTAATGGTTGAAAGGCAACATCAAAGTCTCAGTTCTTTTCCATCACAACAAATAGTTCATCCAGAACTATTTTCCTTTTGATGATGAAGTGTCACTCAGTGAGTGAAAAATGGCAATTTTATATATGTGTTCCTGATTATAATAATATTTCAGTAAGAGCATGTCTTCTAAAATGTTTTCCCTCAGAACTATATATTTTCCTCTAATGCAGATATAAGCAGATTAAACCAAGGAATGCATCATTCAAGTAAAACTCATATTACTTTACTAAGGTTTTATAAATTGCATAACAGCCCTAATCCGAAAATTAAGTTTCTAGGAGGGTCTAAGAAATCTGAAGAGAAATGGGCTAATATCCCAGTGTGAGACTGACTTTAGTGCTTACCTCTATGCTTCTGTGATTCATGTTACAGTTACCCTCAGTCTCTGCATGGAACATAGAAGGGGGCAATGGGCCTGCATCCGACAAGCAAGGAATGTATAGTATTTTATCTATTGCAATTCAAGAGCAACATAATCCTTCTGCTTCTGGGGCTAGCACTATTGTTGGATATGGAGTGCATCCTGCCACAAGCAACAGAATGAATGGAATGGGTTGCATTGGTAGAATGTTGAGGGCAAAGTTGTGTGTGAGCTATGTGTTTTCATGTTCCTTCAGATGTAGGGATGGGCTTCAACATTTTTAGCAAAGGGTTCTCTGCCTGGTTGCTGAGTGGGCATGGCCATGTTGGGGGTGGCCTAGTTGGCCTCCTGCACCACAGCGGCGGGCATTTTTGTCCTCCCCGGACTCCGGAAGCTTTCTTCAAGCCTCCAGGAGAGTGAAAACGGCCTCCCTGGGCTTAGGAGGCTCCCTGGAAGCCGGAAACGGGCCCATTTCTGGCCTTCCTGAACTTCTGGGAGGTCCATTTTTTACCCTCCCCGAGCCTCCGCATGCACCCTGCACTTACCTGCATCGAAAACGGGCCATGTGGTGACTTCTGGGAGGGGAGGGGCAGGGTGGGCGGAGCCAGCCAGGAGTGGGATTTGGGGGTCCTCCAAACTGCACAGAATCTTAGCTAGGGGCTCTCCCAAACCCCTTCGAACCCCCAGCAGCCCACCCCTGTTCAGATGTAACAGTGGCCCACATCCTTTTGCTTATACTGAAGACCAGGTCGTCTCCCACTGGGGTAAATAGGGGAATTCTATCATGCCTTACAACCACAACTGGAACCAGTCTTTCCATGGCTAAGCAAGGCAGTTGTTAAGTGAATCATGCCTGATTTTACAACTTTTTTTTTTGACATGGGTATTAAATGGTTAACCCATGGTTAAGTCCTGGGGTCCTTCTCCTATTCTTTTTGCTTGTTTGGAAGTAGGCTGGAAAAGTCACAAACTGAGATCACTTAAGCCTGTACCATCCTGGTGTCAGCATTCCAAGTAATGCCCCCACTGAAAGCAGAACTCCGAGGCCGGTAGATTCCTCAAAGAACATTTTTTAAAAAAATTACATTTATATGCCACCCTTCTCCGAAGACTCAGGGCTTACAATTTTGGGATACAACCCAGTGTGCTCAGCAATAGCCTTTCATTCCATTGTATATGCCTGCTTATTACTAAGCGGCATTTTTACAAGGTCAGCTAATTGCCCCAACAATCTTGGGTCCTCAATTTACCTACCCCGAGAGGATGGAAGGCTGAGTCAACCTTGAGCCTGGTGGGATTCGAGCCTTCAGCAGTTGTAGACAGCTGGAACTTTAAATGCAGGCATTTAACAGCCTGAGCCACCAAGGCTCCTTTATTTAATATTTAATTATTTAATTTAATAGAATATATCATATTGGCACAATTGGTGAAAACTGACTCTGAAGATTCCCGCGGTTTTCACTTAATTAAAAAGTGAAAGTTCCCCCTTCCCTCCCAAATCATCGGTCACATTATCCAATAGAGGTGCTGGCAGGTTGCCTGGTTACCTCACTCCTCCTCTTCTCAGCCACCTGTTGGAATGAACCTTAGTTCCCACAGGAAAAACTTTTCATTTTGACGGCCAAGCCGAGCTACCTAAGATTCTCCCCTCCCTTTCTTCCCTTTCGCTTTGGGGCAACCACGAAGCCTCAAAGATGGCCTCAACCAGGCTTGCTTCAGGGTTCATACCTGGGACACTGAATCATCGTAAATATGAGCACCCAAATTTTGGGCACATAATTGCGAGGAATGTTGCCTCAGTCATTAAGGGCAAAGCATTGGTTGCAGATTACTTTTTTCAGTTCTGTTGTAACTTGAAGCAGTTGCTAAACGAACGGTTGTGAGGCAAGGACTACCTTTAGTAATATAACTACATTTTATGATTATATAAGGTACGAGAGGGCACCAATCAGTCCTGGGGTCCATGTTGTCATTTTATAGGTAGATTTGGGGGTACCACAGAAATAGCAATCTTCGCAGATTTCTGCCTATCTGTGCAGTCTTAGATTAAATCGGAGGGCTTTGCAGAGTGGTATAATTCTGATGTGATTTGCTGTCATTTTGCGGCGTAGATTTGTTCTCCAATAGATGTGTCCGCAGTTTTGTCATGTACTATTGGATCATAAATTCAATGGTCCATTTAGGGTGGATGGTTCTTATTTTTGGAAGTATATTGGATAGCTAGGTATTATTTTTTTCTTTTCACAAGAAAAATGCTTATCTGCTCACAGAAGAAAGTAGAGGCAGAAATTTGGAGCTCAGAATTTCTGTTTCTAAACAAGTTGAGTTTTGCCCCATTTTACGACCTTTCTTGCCACTGTTGTTAAATGACTCACTGCAGTTGTTAAGTTAGTAACACGATTTGTTAAGTGAATCTGGCTTCCCCATTGACTTTGCTTGTCAGAAGGTCACAAAAGGTGGATCACATGACCCTGGGAAACTGCAACTGTCATAAATACGAATCAGTTGTCAGTTTTGATCACTTGACCATGGAGATGCGGCAACGGCTGTAAGTGTGAAAAATGGTCATAAGTCACTTTTTTTTCAGTGTTGTTTTAACTTTGAATGGTCACTAAACTGTTGTAAATTGAGGACTATCTGTAGTGCAAAGGAGAAGCAACCTGTGCCCCAAAATTAACTACTGTACTGTGGACATAAGTATCATATTCCAGAGTTACTGGAAGTTGGGCGCCATTAATTATTATTAATTTGAAAAAGAAATAAAGGAGGAAACTCTCATTGTTCAGCCCTCTTCATACATTGTGAGAGCTGAGTATTAATCTTGTAAGAAAAGGCGAACGCCATCTGGATTTCATTTCTTGTAGCGTTTATCCTGTTGTGACAAATTCAGATCCTCCCCCAACAGAATTCGTGGTGACGTTCTTTTACATTCTAATTTGATTTTATTTTTACAGAATATCCTCCCAGTTCCTCATTAGCTCAAAGCCTTCAGAAACACATTCCAGATTTCTGAATGCTTCACGGGGAACATCATGACAGCCTGTTCAGGATCCTCATTAATATCATTTCCTTTTGCTTGTTGACCCCCCAGAATGTGGCACCTCTCCAAGTGGTTGTGCGAGATGACAACTGCATAGTTATTTCCCTGGAAGCAGCTGACGTGGTGAGCTCATCCTCGGTGTATGTGGTGAAGATCACGGGTGAATCCAAGAACTATTTTTTCCAGTTTGACGAATTCAACAGCACTTTACCTGCTCCTGTGGTTTTTAATGCCACTTACCACGGTCTTTACTACATTGTGACCCTGATGGTGGTGAATGCAAATGTTATTTCCAAGCCAGCTAGATCGCTAACTGTGTTAACTAGTAAGTATGTTTTTAAAACATGGTTGGTTCGATCTGTTTGAAACGTGGATGCCATATCTTTCTGCTGCTTATTCATGATGGGGGCAGATTGGTTAGTCCAGGGGTCGCCAACCTTTTCCTCAGGGACCACCAAACACATAATTTTAAATCCCGCGGAACACTAATATGAATTTTGACTGACGGTGGCTTGCTGACATTGGTGGGAAAGTCGGTCCCATATTCCAGAGCTGCAGTAGTCACAGGACTGGCCCTCTGGTCATCCTGGAGCAGCCCCTCCAGTCCATGGCAGGCTGGTGCACCCGGGTGGAGGAACAGCTGCTCCGGGATGACCAAAGGGCCAGTCCTGTGACTACTGAAGCTCTGAAACATGGGACCGACTTTCCCACCAACGTCAGCAAGCCACCCCAGGGCAGATTTCCCTCCCCGCCATTGGTCTTACCTTCCAGTTCCAGCTTGCATGGCTCTACTCAAGGTAAGGTTTGCACTCGGCTGAAGGGTTGGGGCCAGCAGGTGGGCGGCCAGCCTTGTTTTGTGCACAGCCTGGATTAATTGCTTGGGGGGGGGTCATTTCTCTGAGGACCACCAAAATTTTCTCGCAGATCACCAGTGGTCCCACAGCCCACTGGTTGGTGACCACTGCATGAGTCTATTCATCAGATGAGAAACAATTTAAGTAACAAGTAAGTCCACTTGACCTTCCCACTGTGGCTAGTGATAGTTCTCAAACAATAAACATTTTTGCCAATAAATCAGGAAAAATCTTAAATCCAAACTGGTAACGGGGGAATGAGAAAAGGCTATTTTTATCTTACTCATTTTAGGGTTTTTTAAAAAAAATCCTGCCTTTATTATATTCATAAATAACTCAAGTTGTTGAATATCTCTATTACTCTTTCCTCCTCCTATTTTCCCTACACTGTGAGGTGATTTGGGCTGAGAGTCAGTCAGTCATTGGCCCAACGTCACCCAGCCAGACTTCATGCTTGAATTGGGACTCACAGCCTCCTGCTTTCTAGACTGGTCCCTTAACCACTAGACCAAACTGGCAAACTTCAGTTTCAATACTTTATGCTTCTTTCCCCCAAAGTTTCTTTCTAGAGAGCAAAGATCTGGTTGAATATAACAGAGACCCCCTTGCTTAAAGAATACAGCTGTTGTAAATGTCAGTCTGGATTACAATCATGACAGAGAAAGAACGAGAGCGTTTAAGCTCTTCCTCCCACAGTGGTTCAAAGCATCTCACCCATGGTGCAAACAGCTGTTGGGATGTGATGCTATAAAGGCTCAGGTGCCTCATCCTCATTTGCAAAATCACTGCTGTTTGTTAAATAAAAACATGCATTCAAGAGCCAGTTATTTTGCTAACCACATGTATAACCAAGAGACCGCCAACTGTCCCCCTTGCTTGGCCTAGAGTAGGGGTGTCAAACTCAAGGCCCGCAGGCCACAGTGCTTAGATCTGGTCCGCAGGGCTGCCATGGGAACAGCAAAGGACTGACCTGCAGTGCTTTGCCAGTGAAAACGGAGCTCAGGAGGGATGCATGTGCCCATCCCGAACTCCATTTTCACTGGCAGAGTGCTAGCAAAGCAAACTAGTAGCAAAAGTGGATCCCCCCCAGCCCCACCTGGGGCACCACAGGTGTCCCAACATGATTGATGTTGAGCTGGCCACACCCACCCTGGCGAGGCCCCCCTGAGACCCCCCCACTGCTCCCCCCAAGGTGAAACACAATCCTGATGTGGCCCTCAATGAAATCGAATTTGATACCCTTGGCCTAGAGGCACGAGGCTAAGCAAGTCATGTATTGTACCTCAAAAGTTGGGACTAGGCAAAGGAAAGCAAGGAACACAAAGGACAAGGGTGAATGAAGAAATCTGTCAGTGTTCGCAAACATTCGTCATGTTAAATGCTGCATTTTTATAACTGCTGCAATTTTTAGTTATCTTGGTTGTCATGACAACTATGGCAGCAATTGGGGAAAAAATAACTACTGTTTTCCTTGTTCTGTGTCAAATGGCTCCCTGTTCATTAAAGATCATTGGGCTATTGCGTTGAGTCCATATGAGATCATATTGATAAGGTCCATGACTAACTGGGATACAAGTGGATCCTAATGCTTGGCATATCACTTGGATCCAGACAGACAATGCTTTCCAGCCCCATCCATCAGCCATCATTAGATCCTACTATGGGAGGGAGCCTATAAAGCCACCAAGAACAATGCACAATGGCATAAAACAATTGGTCTCCGAGAAGTCCTTTGCCAATTCACGGCAGTTCGCCAGTGCCTAGTTATATTTGCAAGAGGACTTCATATCAGAATTGTCTCATTTTTGGGGTGTGTGGGAAGAGTGCTGGCAATTACAGAACATATGAGAACAATGGTTTGAGTGTAGCCTTGAAACTTAAGTCTCCTGCAAGGGATCTCACGCATAGCATCCAACAGATGTCATCTCTACCATGTATTGTTGCTTTTATAGATCTAGTTTTGCTTCTCTACCTCCCCTTCAAGTATTAGATAGTTAGATAGAAAGATACAGACAGACAGACAGATAAATAGATGACAGACAGACAGACAGATAGATAGATAGAGAGACAGAGAGATAGACAGATAGATAGACAGACAGATAGATAGACAGATAGATAGATAGATAGATAGATAGATAGATAGATAGATAGATAGATTGATACTGTAGATAGGTAGGTAGATGACAGACAGATAGATAGATGATAGATAGATAGATAGATAGATAGATGACAGATAGATGACAGATAGATAGTTGATAGATAGATAGATAGATAGATAGATAGATAGATAGATAGATAGATAGATAGATATTGTAGGTAGGTAGGTAGATGACAGAGAGACAGATAGATAGATGACAGACAGACAAGCAGACACAGACAGATACTGTATAGATAGATAGATGACAGACAGACAGACAGACAGACAGATCGATCGATCAATCGATCGATCTCTGGTTCCATAGGAGGCTGCCTAATTCTGAACAGATTGGCTATATCAGATTAAAAGATAGATCACTAATCTGCCATTTCTGCATTTTAATGTACTAACTCTTGTTCAGCTTGAATGAAAATTTGCATTCAAGGTTTATTTAATTCTCATGGAACTTCTTTTTATGTATGGTGATGAAGTGGGCAGGATTATCTGTGAACGTTCTGTCTTTCATTGTACAAGTCTTTCTTTCTATAGATAGTTTATAGCCTGCCTGGCTTCCCACATTTGCATTCAACCCAGGGAAGACATCTGGAGGAAGCGCCTCTAATGAGATTTTTAAAAAGCATCCTTGAAAAATTGCTTCCTCCTTTCCTCGTGTCAAAAAAGTTGGAGAAGTTGTCTACTAACTGCCTCTGCCTCTATCCCTGTGAGGAATTTTGAAAGGCTATATGGACCCAGTTCTAATCAAGCCAAATGTTGTTCCTTAAGCAGTCTTCTCATTTTACACAAAATATTTCCAGACAAAGAAATATAATACCTTATACACAACTTCAAGTACAAGTTTTAAACCTTTATAAATCTTTTCTATCACAATATAGTACTTAAAGGTAAATCTTTTCTATCACAATATAGTACTTAAAGGTAAAGGTTCCCCGCACACATACGTGCTAGTCGTTTCCGGCTCTAGGAAACCATTACAAAGCTGAACAGCCAGCGCTGTCTGAAGACGTCTCTGTCGTCATGTGGCCGACATAACTGAACGCCGAAGGTGCATGGAACGCTGTTAGCTTCCCACCAAAGTGGTTATTTTTCACTTGCATTTTTACATGCTTTCGAACTGCTAGATTGGCAGAAGCTGGGACAAGTAACAGGAGCTTACTCCATTACGCGGTGCTAGGGTTTTGAACTGCCAACCTGCTGACCTTTCTGATTGACAAACTCAGCATCTTAGCCACTGAGCCACCGCGTCCCTTACTTACTTCCAAATAATAGACAAGTCTATTTAAAACATGCTGTGTAGCTTCCTTATGGCCTCTGTCTTGCAAAAGTCCCCATTTGCCAACCTCATTAGGTCTCCTTGTATGACGCAGGCTGAAATGCCAGTATTTAAGAATTTAAAGGTTAATATCAAAGGGCAAACTATTTTGAGGGTAGGAAAGAAGAAAAGAAGAGCATTCTAAGAGCGAGCCTTTGAAAAAACTGGTGAGAGCTTTTCCTCTGATCTCTGTTTCTTATTTAGTATAAAAACATATTGTTTCTTTTCAGGTTAATAAAGAGTTTCATTTGTTCCTTTTTGGATGCTAGAAAATATAACGAGCAAAAAGGTTCACCTGAAATACATCAAATCATTTGAGATTTTACTGAATTTTTCTTTTTATTTCAAAACTGCTGTTTTTTATGGGCACATTATTCAAAGAAGTAGCGGTAAGGTAATTAGCTATTATGTCTAACACAAATCCCATTAAGTTCAATGAGCTTAATTAGCATGATCTTAACCTAAGTACTATTATTTATGATTTCTGCAATGAAGTTGTTTAGAAAGACAGCAGACTGATTAATTTTTTAAAAAGTATTTTATATGCTAAGAAAGGATTTTTTCATATTCTGAACAAAGTAATACGCTTTGGAATGTTTTGCTGGACAGTTTAAACATTTTCACTTTCCTCCCTTCTTCTCTAAGATTTAATGAAAGTGAGACCTACATTTCTCTCCAATTTCTAAATACAACAGATCCCAAACATTTATTCTAGCCAGCCTTAATTGCCTCTGATTAGAAATTTTTGCTAAATATACAGTAATTTGAAAAAGAATAATGAAATCAAGTTCTAAAAAGATAACATAGACTTCCAGCTAATTCATCAAGTGTTACTTTTCATCTTAAAGAAGGATGCCTTTAAAGTTTGACTCCTCCAAATACTGTCACGAGAACATCAAATACTTGAGTTACAACCATAATGGAGCTTGCCTGCTATGGTTGTAAGACATGACCATCATAAACCAGATTACCCATGTGACAGACCTGATTTTATGACCTTTTTGCAGAGGTGGTTAAACAAATGCCACAGTTGTTAAGCAAACCAATGTTGCTATGGGACTGGTTTTGCTGAAAATCAGAAGTAAACACTATGGCGCCCAGCAGAAACTCAAATCCAGGTCATGAGCAGGGGTGGCATTCTGCTGGCTCAGACCGGTTTGGGCGAACCCCTAGCTCTGATGATCAGCTGGCTCCAAACCGGTTTACTCCGACGATCATACGGGCGCGCCCACCCGCCCTTGCGCTGTACTCACCTATATCTGCTCAGCTGATTCGTGCGACAGAGTGGATTGCCACGCCTCAGCTGTGTTACTTCCCCTAAGTAACATTGAAGGCAAGTAATTTTGAAAGCTGTGCATGCGTGCGCAGCACACGTCGGGCACATGATTAGCAAACCAGTTGTTGTTACACCAGCAGCATCCCACCACTGGTCATGAGTAACCCCTAGGTGGGTCCATTCTACTTTTGACCAAACTATTGGTCATAAGGCAGGAGCCACCTTTACAAAGAAAGATGATTTTTAATGAAAAGAAGGACTAGGGGAGACTTGATAGCAGTGTTCCAATATCTCAGGGGCTGCCACAAAGAAGAGGGAGTCCATCTATTCTCCAAAGCACCTGAAGGCAGGACAAGAAGCAATGGGTGGAAACTAATCAAGGAGAGAACCAATGTAGAACTAAGGAGAATTTTTTTCTAATAGTGAGAACAATTAACCAGTGCAGGGTTGGGATCCGATCGGTATAACTACCGGTTCTGTTGCTTTGCATTTTGCGTGCTTGTGTGGGTGTGCACGAGTCGCGCGAGTGCGATTTACGACCTGCTGAGCGCCCCGGACAGCTGAGCAGCACTGCGTGCAAGTGCGCAGCAGTTGGAAAAGCCCTTTTTTCCTGTTTTTTCAACTATAGCTGTATCGCGCAAAGCAGCTGCAGTTGAAAACACAGAAAATAAAGGTCAGGTAACAGCCTGGGTGGGTGGGTGGGCCAAAACAGCAGCAGACATAGAACTGGTTCTAGGTATGCCCTTTGTTTGCTGCTTTTCAGAGCAACCGGTTCTGCAGAAGTGGATAGAACCGGCAGAATCCACCCTGAACCAGTGGAATGGCTTGCCTCCAGAAGTTCTGGGTGTTATAACACTGGAGATTTGAAAGAAGAAATTGGACAGCCATTTGTTTGAAATATAGGGTTTCCTGCTTGAGCAGAGGTTTGGACTACAAAAACCTCCAGGCTACCTTCCAACTCTGTTATCCTGTTATTTCCTCATTCTTTGTTTTGTAGACAGTCAAATAACCGTTATCAATAATAACCATGCTGGAACCATCAACGTAGTTAATGTAGTTGCTGAACCATTTGGTGTACTCAGATTAAACTACATGATCACCATTATAGTTCTTAGAGTTAAGCCCTGAGCTCTCTATTTACCACAAGGATCTGTAAGACCTGTAGACTTTTAATGGTTGTAAACCGCCCAGAGTTATGTAAGATGGGCAGCCAATAAATGTTACAAACAAGCAGACAAATAAGTAGACTAGATAGCAAGCAATTTATAGAGCAGTGCAGTGGCCTCACAATCAGGAGGCAGTGAATTCAATCCTAGGTAGAGGCAGATATTTCTCTCTCTGGGCACAGTGAGAATATATCTGCTGAACAAATCTCCGTATTGGCGTCAGGAAGGGCATCCGGCCAGTGAACACACTGCTAGCTCCATTCAGTTGCCCAGAAACCACCCCGCAACGGATTATGGAGTCATTAAACGAAGAAGATGATGATGATGATAGCAAGCAATTTCTAGAGACTTGGTTTGTAGAGTATGTTTGGAAAGGAAACGAGCTGATTTTCCTGTAAAATAATCACTTAGGTCAGGTCTTCCCCTGTCCATCTTGCTGTACAGAATAGAATAATGGAATAGAATACTTTATTGGCCAAGTGTGATTGGACACACAAGGAATTAGTCTTGGTGTAAATACTCTCAGTATACATAAAAGAAAAGATACATTCGTTAAGAATCAAGAATCAAAAGGTACAACACTTAATGATAGTCATTGGGTACAATCAGTAATCAAATCATACTAGGAAACAGTCAATATAAATCTTACAGGATTTCTTTGTGTGAATATGGTATGTAAGCTTAGAGCAAGGGTCTTCAAACTTGGCAAGTTGAAGACTTGTGGACTTCAACTCCCAGAATTCCTGAGCTAACATGACTGGAGGAGGAATTCTGGGAGTTGAAGTCCACAAGTCTTAAAGCTATCAAGTTTGAAGACCCCTGGCTTAGAGGATAAAACATTTGACTATCCGTGGAATCACTAAAATAGGCAGTTTATGGAGATAGGATCCTAGGCAGTTCTTACTTTGGTTTCAGGCTTTCAGCATAATTCATCAAATACCTTATATGAGAAATGGGTTCAGGATTTCATGAGATTTTTTCCTGGAGAAAGACAAACATACAGGAGGAAGAAAGAAAACAAAAGGGAGAAAATGGTATCCTTAACCAGTTGGGGCTTTGCTTGTTCCAGAATCCTTGTTTCAGCTTCTCTTCCCCTCTTTAAGATAAAATGGCCATTAGTGGAGAAGAATTCCCCCCCACCCCATACTTTCTTCTCAGTGTCTTCCTTTGGCTCATCCTGATTTGCTGTCTTTCAGAAGGAAAATGCAGGAAAGAGACAATTTGCAAGGCCTTTCACAGAATCTAATTATCAGCTAATCCGATCAAGAGATCAGGACTGAAATAAATTTGTAATAAAAATGAATACAGCATCTCTTCCTTATTCAATTTCTTCTAGGAAGAAGTAACTGGCTAATGTAATCACTTAGTCTATAAAGCTGCCATAATTAGAAAATTGGGATGAGATTATTATAGCTTGGGAAACCTGTGCAAGGCAGAAAGTAATGAAAGATTGCTTGGCTAGTAGTGTGTGGCAAGCAGCATCTCTCTGGAATCTCAAGTTTGTCTTGCAAGGGCTGTAATCAGGAATTCTTTTATATCTTAGCCCTGGAGAAATTGTCCAAAGATCGCACCCTATATCTTACCTTGCTTTCGCACTGCAATGCTTTTTACCCTACCTTGCCTCCAGGGATGTTTATTCCCTTCCTTTTTCCCGTGAAATTTTTACTAAAAATTATAATTACAATAGTAAAAACTATTAAACTAAAAGAACAATAGAAAAATAGGAAGAAGGAATAAGAGGTAAAAAGAGAAAAAATAGGAAAGATATAAAAATACAAAGTGAAATAGAAAAATAGAATATAATACAGAAGAAGAAAAGACCCAGCCTTCATCACAAGTATAAACAATTTTAATAATATTTCACCCCTTACATTACGCAAAATATCTGTTCTTCCCATATCCCATCTGTTTTCTATAGACAAATCCATGGTCATTTCAGTCTTGTGTCAGCAAAAGTCCATTAAGGGTTACCAGCAATAACAACCTATTTTAACCCTGATCAAATAAACCAACTTTATATTCCTTCTTTTTTTTTACTTCTAATAATCTTAATCTTTAGTCCATTCAGTTAATTTCATAGAATTTGATTTCTTTTCCTTTCTTTTTTGTCTCTTCTCACAAGATTTTTCAAAGCTTTGGCAAGTTTGTTTTGTAAGTCCAATATACAAAAATTATCCAGGTCTCTCTCTTGGTTTATCGTTTGTATGCCCCTTTTAATTATTAAAATTTCAGCCAGTTTCTTTTTTATGTCTAATGTAGCATCTTTTTCTATGACATTCATGTAGCCTGTCATTTATATGTTCACTTTCAACTCAGCCTATCTTCTCAAGTAAAACTTGTTTCTTTTCAATACCATCTTTTAGACATAATCTATCCATAGAGACAGATATCACTATTGTCATTGTTGATATTAATTTCTGACTTAATTTTTGAAAGTATCCTGTAATATTTCTAGTTTTAGAATATCGTGCATGATTCTGTAACTCTTAGTCAAATTTATGTGTTCATCGCCTTTAACCGAAAGGTTTAATTCCCTCTAGTGTCCAGTTTTTAAGATCTCATTTTTATATAAAAAAATTAAAACAAAAGCATTTTCCCATGGAAAGGATTCTTTATAATTAATTCCAAAATCTTACTTTAAATTTATCTGGACCCTTTGTATTTTTTTAAAAATCAAAGTTTTAATCAAAACTTGCTCTTTATTTTTTTAAATTAATTTCTTAAGCTTGTAATTAAACATTATTTTAATTACAGATTGAAGGCAAACTCTCCTGGTATTTTTAGACTTGCTGATCCAAAGATTTCTAATATCTGAAAAGGACTGTAGTTCTTAGGTAATCTCTGAATGTGATTAGAAAAGGAAAAAATGAGAACTTAGTGTCCTTTCGAAACACTGGCCATGTTTTCAGCAAGATGGCTATTCCCTTGTCTTCCAGTGCTCAAACTCACATAAAGATCAACCATCTAGGACACTTGTGGGTGATCTCTGGTGCTTTCCTTTATCCAGACTGTTATGTATGTAGGTTTGAATGTCATTGATTTAGCTTGAATTGTTCTTGTAAAATGTCAAATATGATTGGTTTGAAAAGTGTGGGAAAACCCTGCACTCTGATTGGCTGGCAACTGCGGCTGCTGGCTATAAGTAGCAGCCGTAGCCCAGCCAAGACGGGTCCATTCGAGCTGTAGTCACTAATAAACTCTTCACTGAAGCTCTTCGCGTCTGACTCTTCATGCAAACTTAACACAGACAAGTTCAAAGAGCAGATCTTTCCAGCTCTTCATTCTTTTGCAGAGCCTTCTTCAGCACATATTATTTCCTCAGGAATACTTATTCTTCTTTATTTATCAGAAAAACATGGTGAGATAGGGTTGGGTTTAGTGAGAGTGTCTGGCCAAAGTTTATGGAAGGTTTGTAACAGTGTGTAACGTAGGCAAATACTGTACCGCAACCAAACATTTTCCAAATGTGTTAGGTTTACAACTTCCAGGATTCTCACCCAGTGTCATCCTAGGAGTTACAGGCATAAACATCTTAAGGGTGTCAGGCTGGGAACAGCTGTTTCAATTGGTGCGCTACTTACCGATTGATTGCGTTGATGTCTCATCTTTGCTCTAAGAGCTCAAGAAGGCCTTTTTATGGGATGTAATCATGTAAACCCATAATAATCTAACCAGGCATGCTGGGCTGAGAGAGAACATTTAGCTCAAAACTATTCAAACCATATTATAGCTAAGTACAATCTACATACATCTTCTCTGAACACGGCAGGTACAATAAACAGATATATGGATGTGTTTTGAGAATAAAACACAGTATGTGGCTAATGAAACCATCATGACTGAGCTGCCGGAAAATCCATACTTAGTCACAGGGGCTAAGCTTGCTTTAAACATACAAATCTGCCCCCAATTTGATGAATAGAATAGAATAGAATAGAATAGAATAGAATAGAATAGAATAGAATAGCAGAGTTGGAAGGGACCTTGGAGGTCTTCTAGCCCAACCCCCTGCCTAAGCAGGAAACCCTACACCACTTCAGACAAATGGTTATCCAACAAGTTGTTCCACTGGTTAATTGTTCTCACTGTCAGGTTCCTGCATAGTTCTAGGTTGGTTCTTTCCTTGATTAGTTTCCACCCATTGCTTCTTGTCCTGCCTTCAGGTGCTTTGGAGAATAGCTTGACTCCCTCTTCTTTGTGGCAGCCCCTGAGATATTGGAACGCTGCTATCATGTCTCCCCTAGTCCTTCTTTTCATTAGACTAGACATACCCAGTTCCTGCAACCGTTCTTCATCTGTTTAACCTCCAGTCCCCTAATCATCTTTGTTGCTCTTCTCTGCACTCTTTCTAGAGTCTCAACATCTCTCTTACATCATGACTACCAAAACTGAATGCAGTATTCCAAATGTGGCCTTACCAAGGCATTATAAAGTGGTATTAACACTTCATGTGATCTTGATTCTATCCCTCTGTTTATGCAGCCTAGAACTGTGTTGCCTTTTTTGGCAGCTGCTGCACATGGCTGGCTCATATTTAAATGGTTGTCCACTAGGAATCTGAGATCCCTCTCACAGTTACTACTGTTGAGCGAGGTATCACATATACCTGTGATGGCGAACCTATGGCATGCGTGCCACAGGTGGCACACAGAGCCATTTGTGTGGGCATGCAAGCCACAGCCAAGAGTACTGCAGTGGGCATGTGTGTGCCTCCCAGCTGGTTTTTGGCCCATTTGAGGCCCTTTTCAGCCTCCCAGAGGCTCAGGGAAGCCTCTGCAGCCTTTGGAGGCCGAAAAACAGGCCCGTTTCGCCACTTCTGGTACTTCCGGTTTCAGCACTTCCAGTATTTGGAGGCTGAAAAACAAGCCCGTTTTTCGGCCTCCAAAGGCTGCAGAGGCTTCCCTCAAGCCTCTGGGAGGTCAAAAAAGGCCTCAAACGGGCTGAAAATCAGCTGGCAGGTGTGTGCATGCGCAGTGCAGGTAAGAGGGCAGTGGGGCAGTATCGCGTGCACATGTATGGGAGGGCAGGGCGCATTGCATTGTGAGCACCAGCATGCACGCACTTTCAGCACACTACAACAAAAAGGTTCGCCATCACTGACATATACTGTACCTGTGAATTTGAGTTGCATAGGATCTAGTTGAATCCTAATCCTTTGACCTAATCCTAATCTTTGCCATTACTCCAACCTGGTGGAATATGCTCCCACTGGAAGTGCGCAGGCCCCCATCCTCCTTGCCTTCTGGAAAGGAGTGAAAACACGGCCCTGCAAGCTTGCATGGGGAGTCCATGGGGCCATGCAATTGTGGGGCTGGTAGGCACCCTGAAAGCTCTCTCTTCAACTTTCAATTAATTTTTAAACAGTGTTTTATTTATTTTTTATTTATTCTTACCTCTTTTACATTTTTTAACGTTTATATATTATTTTTATATTTTAATATCTTACTGGACTCTTCATAGGGTCCCTCTGTGAAGGAGATGGGTAGATTAAAAATGTGATAAAAATATAAAAATAAATAAAATCTGTTAAGTTTGCATGAAGAGACAGACGCGGAGTGCTTCAAGCTCTTTGTTTATTAGTGACTACAGCTCAGAACGGACCCACTTTGGCTGGGCTGCGGCTGCTACTTATAGCCAGCAGCCGCAGTTGCCAGCCAATCAGAGTGCAAGGTTTTCCCGCACTTTTTAAACCAATCATTTCTAACATTTTACAAGAACAGTTCAAACTAAACCAATGACATTCAAACCTACATACATAACAAAATCCATTAGAAGATACCCATTCAGGATACTATTTATTTGCAAGCTCATTTTATCATCTAGGAGCAAATTTCCAATGTGAGATCTCCTCCCCAGTACATCACTCCAACTTCCCTGCCTGGTCTGTAAAATATGGTGGCACCCTGAACACCAGGAAGAAATAACTCTCAAGTAAAATTTTGTGAGATATGAGATATGAGAAATTTTCAATGTGCTACTCTTTCTGTTGTTGCTATTATTTTAAAGGAAAATCAAGCTGGCATGTTCATTTATAAATACTATCTTTATGTGTTCTTCTATGGGTGTAGGATAATATTTTAAAGGACAAGAAGAGGGCAGGAAAAAACAGCTTATTTATTCAGTTTATCTTGCCATAGCACATCTAGGTAGATAATAACATGTAAAACACAGTCCAGATATGGAATAAAATAGCATTAGAAAAACCTATGAAGCCAGCTCAGATAAATACTAACTCCCTCTAAGCTTAGGAACACTTCCACGTTTTCAAAGTTTTTTGAAAAGTGATCCACTTCAGAGCCAATAAGATCTTGAGTAAGGTCCAAAGATGAAAGATGACATTCTTTAATTGATAGGACCCATCGTTGTTAGTTATTTATTGCAAGAATACGTCCCTGTCAGATGCAAGCAACCAGAATCACTCAAGCAGACATTTTATTGTTGATCACTGTGAAGTGCAAAAGCCCAAGGCCACAGGTTAAGATCCAGTTAAATTGATTTATAGTTCATGCATCTGCACAGGATTCTAGTCAACTAATGATTAGCACTATTTTGAAGCTAGGTAAGGTTAATAGAATTCAAGAGGAGTCTTAGATCATTTTTGGCAATGTAGAGATTCTAAGCTGATGACTTTCTTTACTCCTCTTCAGGTTCCCCACTTCTACAACCACCTACATTACAAAAATCTCACCAGACTGTCTTCCCTTGGGAAATGGCAGCTATAGATTTAAGGGATTGAACTCCCCCAAACAGATACTAAGCTGGAATGTCTGTTCACTCCCCATAGATGGTGCCCCTCCCCTTCAGCTGGTGGGGCCACAACCAGTCCCAAAACTTTGTAAAGATGGCACTGGATTTCAATACCATTTCTTTTCATTTTATCTCTCTTTCAAAGAACCTCTACCTGTAACCAACGTTTCCATCGATGATTATAAACCATCACCTGAAACAGAAGTATTGTTTGAAATTCAATATCCAGAGAAGTATAATGTTTTCACTCGAGTGAATATAAGTTACTGGGAAGGAAGAGAGTATCGGACAATGTTATATAAAGGTGGGTGGAAAATACATCTTAAAATCAAGACAAGTTACATGCCAAAGAAATTGAAGATGTGTGTGTGTTGTTGCATATATGTTTAAGTAATCCTTTCATTTACATTTATTTAAAACCATCTTTGAGGGCACGGATTTTTGAGAGAGGAATTCTTTGACAAGGTATAACACAACCCATATCAAACAACAGACAGTCATTGAGCTCCCAATGTAATTAAGACTGGGAATATGGTTGCAGGTCATGCCAATTCTTAAGAATGTCTGTGAATGAATGAATGAATGAATGCATGCATGCATGCATGCATGCATACATACATACATTTTGGATTGATTTGCAATAAGTTAGCCAAATTTTCCTAACTCCCAGCTATTCATAACAACAATTAAAAGGCTTGAAGAACAGAATTAGGGATGAACATTTATATGAAAAGACTGACTTTTCCTATTGGGACTATTGTCAGAATTTTCTGTTCTATATTTTGAAATGTTTTGGCTTGTTTTCAGGGTTTTAAACAAAATAGAGAGTAGACCCCGGAGCATAAGGCTTATCTCTTCCTGACAGAAGTAACTTGACAATCAGTTTTACATGTTTGACTTATTTATACTCTGGGAAATATGTCCCTTAGCTAGTTGGCTTTCAAGAACCCCTTTCATGCAGATCATGTCAAGAAGATTATATCATCTCCTCTTTGAAATATTTGTTATTGCTCAGTTCATGTTGCCAGTTGTAAGAATTGTGCCAGGTTTCAAGTTCGTTTCTCTGGCTTGAGCTTCTAAGGACTTATGACAACCAGAAAAAGAGAAGCGGAATAAGAGCCGAAGAGATTCAAACGTTACTAATAGTTTAGATTCTTATTTAAATCTTCATGACAGTGACAAACAGTCCTCCTCACGACTGAATTTGAATGAGCTAATTTAATATGTAGCTTTTATTTACCGCTCCACAGATTTCTTTAAAGGCAAAACGGTTTTCAATCACTGGCTGCCTGGAATATGTTACAGCAACATCACATTTCAGCTGGTATCTGAAGCAACATTCAATAAAACCACGCTGGTGGAATACAGTGGGGTTAAGCATGAACCTAAACAGCATCGGACAGGTAATGTGACGGATTGTGTATCTATGATTGCTAGATTATTTCCCCCAACCTAGTGCACACCAGGTGTTAAATGCTAATCAGGATCTTCAAGAAAATCTCCTGCTTCCTTTTCTCTTTAAAACAAACTCAACAGACCAGCAAAATGGTGTTCTAGGTGTTTCAGGTCTGTTTCCTGACCTTCTCAAAGGGCTGCTGGACAGGCTGTTAGCCCACAGATGCAACAAATGCTCCATGGCAGTGGTGGGTTTCAAAAAAAATTTCCCACCGGTTCAAAGAGCTCGCTTTGTGTGCTTTTGTGCGTGTGTGCACAATGCTTAAACACCACCCTGTGCATCAATGCTGGAAGGAATATATCAATGCCTATCAATGCACATGTGTGCTAAATGCGTGTATCGCGCACATGCAGGGCTCACAGACCACCCTCTTTATCAACAATGGTGAGCTGTGCTGTTTTTTTAGCTCAGCTGAGGCGCAATCTGTTCTGCCGCGTGAACCAGCTGAGCTAATAAACAACAAAATATAGGAGAGGCTGGAGAGGTAAGAGTGGGGACGGGTGGGTGGGGCCAGTCAAAATTTTCCCTACTGATTCTCCAAACCAGTCAAAATTCTCCCTACCGGTCCACTAGTACTGGTCAGAAATGGCTGAATACCACCTCTGCTCCATGGGCAGTTCAAATTCTGGAATCATTTGATCTATTTCCAGTCTGCTAACTGTTACACTGTCCTTTCTGACAAGAACATCTCCCAGGGGTCAGTCTGGGAGAGATGATTCAATTTTAGCAACCATCTCACCAAGGACATATTTCAAGGAAGACAAAGTACTACCCCTTGATCATGCTCTCTGGACCAATTTTACATAATGTGATCAGGATGATGCAACTGATGCAATTCTACCCTCATTTCCTTTCTCAACTCTTCATCAGTTTATGCCTCGAAGAATAAAAACTCTGATAGGATAGAATAGGATTGGATAGGGTAGGGTAGGGTAGAGTAGAGTAGAATGGAGCTATTTTATTGAAAATAAATTTGAGTAAATCGGCAACCTGTTTTATGGTTATGCAGGACATAAATAAAGCTGCAATATTAACATTTTTATTTTCAAGTTAGGCAAGAATGTTCTTTAAAAGTTGCTCATCATCTCAACATTCTTTATCACAAAAACCCAGCACTGGTAAAAAGATAGACAATTACCACCAATTCATTTCCTAGGTCAGCTTAGCGCTGCCATCAAATGTTTGTTTGCTTTTCTTAGGTTAGCTTTCATAGTCTGGCTTCTCCTGGATGGTTTGGACTATATTTCCCAGAGTTCTTAGCCAGCATCTAGAAATTCTGGGAATTATAATCCAAGCCACCTAAAAGGCTGGAGATGCAGAAAGGTTGCTGTGGGCTTTGATTTCTCTGAACTTTTGTCTAGGCAGAATTTTCTTGCATGCTCGCTGCTTTAGATGCTTTGTTTGATGGTACACCCTAAAATATTTTCTGGTGGAATTTACAGAAAAGTGGATTACTTGCCACTACGAGGCAAGAAATATACAAAAATTGTAATATAGTATAACACAATGTTACCCACTCAAAACCAGAAAAATGAGAAAATCTCTGCCCTGCTCTTTCACTTGGTATGTCTTGGCTTGCTTTTGCTGTCTACTGAAGCTCTCAGCTCTGTTCAAAAAGTGAAGTACAACTCTCAGTTATACAACATTCTGTAAATTATATAGTGAAATTGCCTGACAAAGTGGAACATAGAAAGGAATCTGAGATTCTAATTTTATTAGAAAGATTAATCTTTCTGAAATTGTACCTCTTTATAGATCCTATGCAACTTTTATGAAAGCTGTGTTCTTCTTTCTTCTTTCTTTTAGGTGATGCATTTCCTTTATTGTTTTTATTTTAATGCATAAAGAGGGTTGGGTTATACAGTCTACCAAGCCTCTGTTTAAGAGTTTTAGAAAATATCTGAAAAGGTTGCTGCATTTGGTTCAATCCCATATGCAGAAAAAGGGCAGGTTGTATTGGCATGATTCTGTAGTGGAAAAAAAAATCAAGAGGGCCAATTCAAATTAATTCTTAAATTGCTTTTGAAAATCACTGCTTCAGTTTGATGGTAGGCTGACCAGCTGCTTAAAAGGACACATACCCTGTGCAATGAGCCCTCCCTGATCCTACAAGCTTAGGACAATATGTGAATGTTATAAATAAGCCTTCTGATCTTTTTCAGTTCCCTATCCACCGCGAAACATTTCTGTACAAATTGTACGCAAGAATAGCCATGAGAACCGGGAAGAAGAGTACAGTGGGAATTTCCCAGAACAAGCCTTCTTGGAAACACAGAATGCTATTGGGCAGGAAAAAGTTACTCCTATGTTGGATGAGATATCTGAGCTCCCAACAGTGAACGCTTCCTATATTTGGCCTGATTATCCCACTAACAGCAGTGATTATGAAAGCACATCCCAGCCTGATTGGTGGACTAATGAAACTGAGGATGAGAATGAGTTTGTTAACGCAAGGGATTATGAGAACCTCATCCCAACTGTAGAACTTGGAAAACCTACTTCAGGACCTCCATCATTCCTTCCAGTGCAAATGGTGTTGAGCTGGTTACCACCAAAGCTGCCCACAGCATTTGATGGCTTCCATATTCGTATTAAGAGAGAAGGTAACTTTACAAGCAACATAAAGTTTAACTCCACAGTACCGTTCTAGCCTGCACGTTTCAAACTATGTTTGTTAAAAATACATAGGTGGAGGCTTTCTATCCACATAATTGGATTTTATTTTAAGAATAGGTTGATTAAGGCAACCCTGAAACCTGTTTGGCTTCTTTTGATACATAACTAAATTTTACTTGACTACTCTCTTAGTTTGACTTATTGTTCTTAAACAAGAGATTCATTGTTTCTCTCAAAAGTATAATTAAATAGGAAGGTTTAAAAATGTATTTTGAACTGGGTGATTTTGTTGGCATAAATATATCATATTTTAAAATGTTATTTTTTAATATAGTGGAATCCAGACTCTCTTTCCCACCCCCCGCCTACCCTTTTATCTAGAAAGCAATTGGACCATAGTTGGAAAATGCCTTCTTCAGATATTTTATTGTCTTCAGTTTTATGCTAATTTGAATTGATTCCTTGATAATTAGTCCAAGGGAATTTGCTCCTCCTCCTTGGCTACAGCCATTCCCAACTGTTGGAGAGATATCATAAAAGTAAAAAACAAACAAACCCAGAGAAGTAGCACTCTTAAGCATTTAGAATAGTAGATACTTTTTTCCAGAATCATTTCAATTGCAGTTTATTCTCATATATCATCCCCTACCTTGATTTAGAGAACTTCACGGAATTCCTGACAGTTGGAGAAGACATTCATGAACTCGTCATTGATCTAAAAGAACCAGGAAAATATACATTAACGGTTACAACGTTTAGCTCCTCTGGATCTTGTGAAGCTCGGGAAAGCCAACCTACCCAAACCCTTCGTTTTTATATTAGTAAGTTTAGATATTCGTATGATTATATATGGGTAGCTGTAAAAAAATTACAGTCATTTTCTCACTAGTGATTTACAGCACCTTATAGCTTCATCCAGCTATCTCTGTGGCAAGATAAAGTGTCTCTTCATGATGATTTATTGGTACAGCAACGGTTGGAGGATGCTGTAACACACTATAAATCACTAATAAAAATGACCTATAGCTAGTTAATGTTCTGGTTCATCGGTGATAAATATTCTTTCTATTTTATTTGCTTGTGTTGGGTATTTATTAATTTCCATCCCATCCTGCTATCTACCTGAGCCATAAAATAGTTCTGGGGATAACATGAGCTGATACAATTTCTTGTGCATGAGAGAACACTGGTGATGTGTTGCATCTTTATAATGTTTTCTTTCTTTGAGAGTAAAGAATAAGTACTAAAAGGTAATCATACAGAACAGCATTGGAGTAATCCTCAGAAGGTACTATTTTATTCTGATCCATTTCTGAAAGAACTGTCTGCACTTTCTACCTACCAGCCTCTCCTTCCCTATTATATCCTCCTCTTTCTTTTCTTTATTATTTATAATATAAAGTAGAAAAAGAAAAAAGAAAATAGTAGGAAAATAAGGGAGGGAGGAGAGGGAAATTGTAGGAAAACAGAAAGAAAAGGTGTTTTCTAACTCGCTTTAGAACAGTAGAATATGATAACAGCAATAGCACTTAACCTTATACCATTTTACAGCCCTCTCTAAGTGGTTTACAGAGTCAGCATATTGCCCCCAGCAATCTGGGTCCTCATTTTACTGACCTCAGAACAATAGACGGCTAATTCAACCTTGAGCTGGTGAGGATTGAACTGCCAACTGCTGGCAGTCGGCAGTCAGCAGAATTAGCCTGCAATACTGCATTCTAATGATCATGCCACCACATCTCATTAAGCAGAATACAATAATAGCATCAAACCTCAACTTTTTACTTTTACATAGTAGTACAGACTAGCCATTTCTATAACATATAACCTATCTAATCGGTAAAAACCCAAATCAAAGTTTCATTTTCCCCCCAACTCAAGCACAAAGTCCAGAAGTGGTTTCCAGGTAGAAATGAAAGTAATTCTCTTTAATCAAAGCAGTCAATTTAGCCATCTCTGCTAACTCCATCAACTTTTGTAGCCATTCATCCATGGTGGGAATCAAAGTGTCCTTCCATTTTTGTGCATAAAGTAATCTTGCTGCTGTCAACATATATTATATCAAAGTTCTAAAAAATTTCCAAGTCTTTTTCCATTACACTCAAAAAGAAAGTTTCTGATTTGATCTTTATATATCCTCCTCGTTCTTAGACACACACACACACACACACACACACACATACACACACACACCCATCCTTTCTGCTCAGCTAGAGGATTCTCATTCTGATGAGAATCTCATTAAGGAACCACAGAGAAGTGATTGAAGGACCATTTTCTATCTCCAATCAGAATGATGCAGTTCCTTTAGTTGGCAGGGCAAGAGAACCGGCAAATTGAAGCTTGTCTGCCATCTGCTGCCTTCCCAGTTCATCTCCCAACCCAACCACCACTCTTTAAAGAGGCTTATCATACTAACACACTCTCTATGACTTGCTCTGAGAAGAAGAAGAAGATATACATTGCGAAGGGCTGCAGCATCCGTCTGTGGGCGTGCTTGCGCAATATCCTTAATCTTGTTACTGAATTTTACCAGTTTGTTATTTTATATAATACACTGAACCAAAACTAATCAAATGGGCTTGGTTTACATAACACCTTAAGTCCAAACCTTCAAACAAAACCAAGTGCAGGTTAAAAGTACAGGTAGTCCTTGATTTATAACCACAATAGAGTCCCAAATTTCTGTTGCTAAGCAGAACAGTTGTTAACTAAGTTGTGCACCGTTTTACGACCTTTCTTGCCACAATTGTTAAGTGGATCACTGCCATTGTTAAAGTTAGTCAGACAGTTGTTAAGTGAATCTGGCTTCCCCGTTGACTTCGCTTGTCAGAAGGTTGCAAAAGGTGATCATAAGACCCCCGGACACTGCAACCGTCATAAATAGGAGCCAGTTGCCAAATGGCTAAATTTTGATCACGTGACCCTGGGGGGATGCTGCAACAGTTGTTATGTGTGAAAAATGGTCATAAGTCACTTTTTTCAGTGCCATTTGAATGGTCACTAAATGAACTGTTGTAAGTGGAGGACTACCTGTAATAATGTTTAACATGTAAATGTAGGGAGCTTTTAATTGATTTGGTTAAGAATGAATAGAATGGAGTGGAGTGGAGTAAAGTAGAGGAGAGGAGAGGAGAGTAGAGTAGAGTAGAGTAGAGTAGAGTAGAATAGAATTCTTTATTGGCCAAGTGTGATTGGACACACAAGGAATTTGTCTTGGTGCAAATGTTCTCAGTGTACATAAAAGAAAAGATACATTCATCAAGAGTCAAGAATCATAAGGTACAACACTTAATGATAGTCATAGGGTACAAATAGGCAATCAAATCATACTAGGAAACAGTCCATATAAATCGTAAGGATACAAGCGACAAAATTACAGTCATACAGTCACAAGTGGGAGGGGATGAGTGATAAGCTCCGCCTTGTTCATCAGCTCTGCCCATTCCTGGACCGAGATGCCCTGCGCACAGTCACTCATGCCCTTGTCACCTCCAGACTCGACTACTGCAACGCTCTCTATTTAGGACTGCCCTTGCATACCATCCGGAGATTGCAACTGGTGCAGAATGCGGCCGCATGGGTGGTGATGGGATTCTCCCGATTCTCCCATATTACCCCTCTCCTGCGCGGCCTGCATTGGTTGCCGGTTGCACTCCGGGTGAGATTCAAGGTTCTGGTTTTAACATTCAAAGGACTACACGACATGGGTCCGCAATACTTAAGGGAGCGACTCCTGCTGATATCGAGTACCAACCGCCCTGTGCGCAGCACACAGGCAAGGGCTTCTTGGGGTCCCGTCGGCAAGCCAATGTCGGCTGGCGGTCCCCCGACGACGAGCCTATTCTGTGGCGGTCCCTGACCTCTGGAACCAGCTACCCCTGGGGCTCCGTCTGGCCCCTGACCTTCGCACCTTCCACCACGATCTGAAGACCTGGTTGTTTGACCAATCCGGGCTGTGACTCTTTCCTGGGGAGGGATGGTTCTTAATTTATTTTAAATTTTAATCTTAGTTTAGTTATTATTGGGCTTGCGATTTGTTTAATTCTCTTTTAATTATTTATTGTTGTCATTGTTTTAGTTGTGAGCCGCCCCGAGTCTTCAGAGATGGGGCGGCATACAAGTCCAAATAATAAATAAATAAATAAATAAATAAATAAATAAATAAATAAAGAGTGATGACAAGATTAATAGTAATAGTAGTGCAGACTTTGTAAATAGTTGGACAGTGTTGAGGGAATGCTGGGGAAATACAACTAATGTCTTACTTTAGGACTCCACAGAGCAAGTCTTACTGAGTAGCATAGCTGACCCAAGACTGAGTAGTAATATTGTGCCGGGATGGAAGCCATAGTTCTTCCTTTCATTCCAGATCTTCATGGGTCATCTCTGTATAACCATTCTTGGTATGTTGAATTAGACTAGATAGATCTATTTCAAACTATTTAGCTCTCATCAGCTAGTCCTTTGAATCCCAGAAGGGTAGGGCTAACTGATGAGGGCTAAGTAGCTTGAAATAGATCTATACTAGTCTCCCTTTATTTCTTTGTCAGTAAAATATAAATTCAACACAAAAATAGTTTGTTGTGAAAGCAACTGCCTGCGAAGCCTCCTGGTTTGGAGCTGAAAGGCAAAAGCGAAGGCAGTGTGCTCTGTCCCATTTTGGGTAGACCAGGTTGCCCTGATTAAAAAACAATCTCTCCCCTGGTATGGCCAACAAAGCAAGAAGAGCCCATGGCTTAGAGGTTAATTCATCTACCTAATATGTAAGTAACCCGGGTTCAAATCCCAGAAGGGTATGGCTAGCTGATGAGAGCTAAGTAGCTTGAAATAGATCTACTCTAGTCTCCCTTATTTCTTTGTCGGTGAATATAAATTCAGCACAAAAATAGTTTGCCGCAAAAGCGATTGCCTGCGAAGGCTTCTGGATTGGGGCTGAAAGGCAAAAGTGGAAGCCGTGTGCTCCGTCCCATATTTGGGTAGACCAGGTTGCCCTGATAGACCGGTCTCACCAGAAAAAAACGCTCATTCTTGGCATGCTAAGTCTGGAGACAACTAATGTTATTTCAGCCGAAGAGAAGCACAACTATTAACGGTGACCACCATCCTTTCTGGCTTCTGATGATATCTTAGGTCCTACAGGAGAATTGATAGAAGAGCTGACAGAAAAGCCTCAGGATGTTGTGGTGACTGTGCTAAGCACCACCACAGCCTCTCTGTCTTGGACAACTTCTCAGGAGACTGCTGGGAGCAACAATACTATTGTGTCCATTGTTTCCTTGACGTGCCAGAAGCAAAAGGAGAGCCAAAGGCTGGAGAAACATTACTGCACAGAGGTAAGAGGCACAAATACCTTCTCTCACCTTGCCGATCTTGGTCTGGGTACAGATTTCATCAGCGTCAGTTTTTGAACTTAAGGAGGCTTAAATCAAACACAATTCACTTGTTTTGCTGATTTCGGTGTCTGTACTCTAAAGATAACCTTGTCAGGATTGCAACCCACCATCCTGTGCTCTTGTTATTGTACAGAAACCTGGGGTTCGTTTGACTGAAGGAGTATAATCTGAAAACACACCTCTGTCTTCCCCCTCCAATGCATTGAGTGTACCCACAGAGCTGCCTCTGAAATGGAAATTACATTGTAAAACCCAAAGGTGCTTTTTTTTTCAAGAGGCAACTGGACTTTCTGGTTTTTCTTTGAAGACATTTTGCTTCTCATCCAAGAAGCTTCTTCGGCTCTGACTGGATGGTGGGGAATGGAAGGATTTATACTCCTTGCAGGCAGCTGGTCATTTGCATTCTTTTAGCGGGTCATGAAGGTCACCTGGAGGTTTATCTGTGTCAGGGCCACTTGAGTAGTGCAAATTGGTGGAACTGTTGAAAGGACTGTGTTGTAGATTGGAGATAGATTATATCCTATCCCTCCTCCTCTGTTGAGAGGGATGTTCAGTTTGACATAGATGGCTTCTTCAACCCCTCTTTCAAACCAGCGATCCTCTCTGTCCAAAATATGGACTTCGTTGTCATCAAAAAAGTGGCCTGTGTCTCTTAAATGCAGATGGACCCGCTAAAAGAATGACTGAGAATCTCCATTTACATTGTAAAAGTTGCCAGTGTTCCTTTTGTTTGCATCACACTTGTGTCAGAAGCACCAAGGCGCTTCTGGGTTGAAAGGATTAGCGGATGACATCACCATTGCCCAGGGGATACCCAGTTGGGGACTCCTTTCATGTCCCCAGCAGGAGCTGGAGTGAAGGACAAGACCTCACCCCACCTCACGGCACCACTTGGGTCTTGAACACAAGTGTCAAGGTTCTGACCGTCAAACCCAAGCAGGCAAGCACGGTAGAGACGATCCAATCTCTTAATGCAAAACTTTATTGAGTGCATTATTTCAGCACAGAATAAAAGCAAAACCAGCTCTGGATAATTCCAGGGCAATGGAATATACTTAAAGTATAGAATCCTCCCCCCCCCCCGCTCCACATTTAGTGCAGGTCATGTTGTCCAATTAGGTGTTCAGGTGTTGTTATGGGAAAGTCATGACTCTGGCAGACACCTGCTGAAACGTCCTTTGTTCCCACAAGACAGTTTCTTGTTATCGTCTGGAATACACATTCCAATCTATCCCTCTCTTCCCCCTGCCCCAAGGTCTGTTGACAAGCTGTGAAGCAGGAAAAGTGAAAGCAATCTGAATACATTTCAAAGCTTGACAAAAAGCTTGCAAACCTCCCTCCCAGCATCCTAACCACGCGAGGCACCATGCTCCATTCCTTTTAATAGTTGGGTGCAATTTAAATTTAATAAGCAAATAAATAGTGGAGGTAGTCCTTGACTTGCAACCATTTATTTAGTGCCCACTTAAACTTACAACAGCACCCAAAAAGGTGGTTTGCAATTTGTCCTCCCACTTAACAACTATCTGTCAGGTTTCCAAGTGATGAAATCCATTTAAAAAGAAAAGAACGAAGTCCATCTTCCAAGACAATTTCTTTTATTTAGGAAAGCATCGAATTGGTGAAGTCCATGGTAATTCCGGATCTGACACAACCCGGAATTACCCCACAATATTAGAAGTTAGAAACAACCCCCCAAAAGTCACATTCTCCAATAGAAGTAATGCAATGTTGCTTGATGTCATAAATCTCCACCTCAAGGACCTAAGCACGGACAGCTCGTTTTCCCACAAGAAGAAGAATCACCTAGCTTAAACAACTCTCTCTATCACCGCTCCTCCCTCCTTAGGAATGTGGCAAGCCCAAAACCCTTCCCCCCATGACTGCCACAGAGAAAGTAGGAAAAAGAATATATACTAAACCTAACTAAAATGGCTGCACATATTTCAATTTCAGGCTGGACACTATCACAGCATCCCACAATCATGTGATATTTTGACTGAGGTCTTGGCAGCCTGCATACATTTTTGATGGTTTGCAATGTCTTGGTTTCATGTGATCATCATTTATAACTTTCCCAGCCAACTTCGGACAAGCCAAGTTAATGGGAGGAAAAAGATTTGCTTAATAACCTCAGTGATTCACTTAGCAACCCAGGCAAAATTGATAATAAAATTGGGTATGACACCACCACCTTGCTTAGCAACAGAAATCCTGGTTCCAATTACGGTCGTAAGTCAAAACTACCTGTACTGTGAATCAACTGTCCCGTTAATTAGCATGCCAAGACTTGCTTACTCATATTAGCCTCTTTCTTGTGTTCTCC
Source organism: Naja naja (assembly GCA_009733165.1). Classification (NCBI taxonomy): domain Eukaryota; kingdom Metazoa; phylum Chordata; class Lepidosauria; order Squamata; family Elapidae; genus Naja; species Naja naja. The sequence continues at coordinate 39,878,958 of CM019154.1, forward strand.
ACAAAGCCACAAGTTCTCATCATTTCCTGCTTTTACCTTAACTTGCCCAATCTTTGCTAGACGCTCATCCTGATTACTGTGCGTAGCTTTCTCTTGCTATTTCCTAAATTATAGAGTTATTTCCTGACTTATTTTTTTTCCAAAGCAAGCTAAGAAACTCCAGAAGTTGGAGGGTGGGGACTGGAGGGAGGATGGAGGTCTTCAAAATTTGTCCAGCAAAGATGACCAATAGTGGGTGGTGGTTTCACAAAGACTTCTATCTCCAACTACCCACCGCAGCTGATTAGGGAAGGAGCTCTTCTGTGTAAGTGCTCAGAATTTTTCAGTACAACATTGTTAAGTGTCTTTTGTTTTGACAGATCTCATTCATGCATTCTTTGGTGGGTGTGGCAGGAGAAGGATACTGCAAAATCCTATTCCCTCCCCACCCCACTAACCTGCTTTCCAGCTCTGTTCTCCTGTGCAGGGCAACAAAAGAAGACCCAGCCAATCAGCTGGGACTCAGGAGGCAGAGAATAGATAGGGGCAGGGCCAGTCAGAGGTGGTATTTGCCGGTTCTCTGAACTACTCAAAATTTCCGCTACCAGTTCTCCAGAACTGGTCAGAACCTGCTGAATACCATCTCTGTTTCAAGGGCACCATGCTATTTCAAGAGTTACGGTAGTCAGATACCAAAAGAGGCAAGTTTGTGTACTTAAAATGGTCATGCAAGCAATGGTGTTTTCACCACTTGGCACAATTCCGCCTAGTAAATGCACAAAATCTGTACAACACAAAAGTCTTCACAATGGAATTGGGTAGGAGAAAGCAGTGTGCTGATCTGTTTCTCTCATTTGCCTTCTGCCAGTTGGAGTATCTAAACAAGTCCAGATGGCCCTATCCATATTTTGTTTAGTTTTATATGTAAACAAGGAGATCTGGCTTATTTTTCTCCAAACAAGCTGGAATTAAGAGCCAGGAACAACCCGTGGTGTTGGATTACGTTTAATTACGAGAATAGTTATAAAGGTTTTGGTCCTGTGCCAAATCTATCCAGCTATATTTAGCTGCCCCCACTGTTAGGAATAGCAAGTGGGAGCCATGGATCAGTAGAGTCCTCACATGTCACTCATTTCTAGCTAACCCAGAAATCTTTGCAATTCTGGCTTAGCAGTGAATGGTTAAGATGGGCAGTTAATTAAAGATGCTGTTATGCTTATTTCTTTAACTGAAAAAAATACATCTCCTCCACCCCATTCTTAATTTGATCAGCTTTCTTCTGCTTAAGTATTGTCCAAAATTCATTTTAGTTATTTATCACCTGTATTTATACCCTGCCTTAGGGGAAGGAAGAAGGAAGGAAGGAATAAAATATTTTTAATTTATTTGGGAATAAGAAGCAGGAATTTCCATGTTCTTCAGAGAGATCTTCAACGGTCCCTCTCTAGAAGAAAACCACTGTCTTTCCTTGCAAGGCATTGCTGGATAAATTCCACTGTGCTGGTGTTTCTAAGTGAGCGCTTCTAACTCTTGACTCTTCCTTTTAAATGGGTCCAGGAGAAAATGATTCTATATAATGTTTATATAATTTCTCAGTTATAAGGCAAACCTCAAATATATAAATATGCTTATAGCCACATTTTATGGAAAAATACAATTGCTATTCTGCATGTTGGACCTCTTTCTTTCTTTCTTTCTTTCTTTCTTTCTTTCTTTCTTTCTTTCTTTCTTTCTTTCTTTCTTTCTCCTCAAGTTACTACACTTAAGGAGATCCATCAAAGCAATGATAAAAACTATCCTGTGACAATTGCATGTGATGGTTTGGATTAGCTCAAAACCGCCACCTAAAAATTTGAAAGAATTTCTCAAGCATCCTAAGAATGAAATAAAACTGAAGCATCTTTCCTAGAAGATTCGGGAAATGTTAAGGTGGATTTAGCACGACCTTAGTACTATATTAGTAACCTCCCTATTAACACTCAAGCAACTTTTTTTCTCCTTTCTATCTTAAAGCAATACCAGCTTTATTTAACACATAGCAATGACTTTAATCTGTCCTTATGTCTGCTCTTTCTCATTTCTCTAGGTGAACACAAGCAGCAGTTTTATCGAAAACCTGGTTCCTGGGGCTCAGTACCAAGTTGTAATTTACCTACAGAAAGGACCACTAGTTGGGCCTCCTTCTGATCCTATTACGTTTGCTATTGGTAATGTCTCTGCAAACATGTTTCTGTTGTTGTTTTTGCAGTTTGGAAGCCAGTTTTAATGTCCAGGAGCCATGTTATGGAAAGAATCAATTGGCTTTGAAGGCACAACACGCTCATGTTACTGACTTAATTAGATAACTTGGTCAATACAATGCACTACATTTTGAATTAAGCAGATGGTCTGAGATTACAATATATTATTAAACTGCAAAAAAAGTAACTAAGTTGTTAGTCTAAGCCAGGGGTGTCAAACTCAAGGCCAGTTGGGCCAGCCTGGAAATGGCAAAGGACTGGCCTGCAGTGCCTCTGGCAACCAAAACGGGGCAAGGGGGGCCTCATATGCCACCCGGCACCCTGTTTTGGCCAGCAGGGTGCTGCAGGAGGGTGTCCAGGCCAAAAATGGGGCGCAGGAGGCCTCACATGGCCCCCCCCACCAGAGGTGGTATTCAGCAGGTTCTGAGCAGTTCTGGAGAACCAGTAGCAGAAATTTTGAGTAGTTCAGAGAACTGGCAAATACCACCTCTGACTGGCCCTGACCTGCTCTATTCTCTGCATCCCGAGTCCCAGCTGATCAGTTGGGTCTTCTTTTGTTGCCCTGCACAAGAGAACAGAGCTGGAAAGCAGGTTAGTGGGGTGGGGAGGGATTGGAGATTTTACAGTATCCTTCCCGTGCCATGCCCACCAAGCCACGCCCATAAAACCTGTAGTAAAATTTTTTGAATCCCACCACTTCCTCACACTACCCTCCATGCCCCATTTTGGCCAACAGAGTGTTGCAGGAGATGTCCATCCCATCTCCCCCTCACCCTGGGCAGCCCATGGAGAACTACAATGCTGATCCGGCCCTCGAAGAAATCCAGTTTGACACCCCTGGTCTAAGCTAACAAAGCTAGCTAAGCATTGCATCTTATAAAACTGCAGCTGGTCAATTTTGAACTACTTAAGAATACGGTGGAAACATAACCACTCGCTATTTTTGAGTTATTTTTTTTCTTGATGGGATTTATTTCATCTAGTTTAGAATTTACAGATAGTCCTCATTTTATAACCATTGTCATAGAAATCATAATGGCACTGAAAAAAAAACTACCTTGCTTATCAACAGAAATTCTGTTCCCAATTGTGGTTGTAACTCAAAGATGAAGGGAGACTCTCATGTATATTATCCTGAGTTCTTTTAGGAAAGGTAAGAGAGAAATATAACATAATTAAAAGTAGAATAACTCTTCACAACTCAGGGCCCTCAAGAAATTCTGAATGATGGCTCCCACTGTCTGCTGAGCTAGCTTAGCATGTTGCGGTGGGGGGAGGGAATCAACTCATCAGGTTGGAGAAGTCTGGGACTTCCGTGTCTTATTTGGAGAAGTCTGATCTTCCGTGTCTTATAACGTGTGACAAATTGATTGTATACAATGTTTCTGTTTTGCAGTGCCAACCGGGATCAAAGATTTAACCCTTTATCCTTTGGGACCCACAGCCGTGGTCCTCAGCTGGAACAGGCCTTACCTTGGTGTCTTTCGGAAATACATCGTAGAGATGTTTTATTTCAATCCATCAACCATGACTTCTGAGTGGACTACACACTATGAAATAGCAGCAACCGTCTCGCTCACTTCTTCAGTGGTAAAGTGAATTCAATCTACAATTCAAATATTTCCAAACAGACACACATGCACCCCAACTAAAATATCCTACTGCATATAACAATGGGTAGATACAAACCGACAAAAGTCTAACTCATATAATTCCTGACAGAAAAAAACTATTTATTAGGGCAATATGAGAATGAGACTAGGGCAGATCCAGCCCGTGATGTGGTTGGATCCAGCCCATGGGGCCATCTTGGAAAATGTAAGGGGCCAGCGCGCATCACTTCAGCCCAGTCTACCCCTGTCGCTTCGGCTTGGTCTACCTAGTGCAAAAAGGAAACATGTCAGCAGTTTGGGGAGTGGTGTCAAGCTGGCCACACCCACCCAGTTGGCCACACCCACCAAGTTGGTGACACCCACCCAGTTGGCCACACCCACCTAGCCCCCCGGAGATCAACCATAGCCCTGATGTGGCTCTCACTGAAATTGAGTTTAACACCCTTGGACTAGGGCATTCAAGATGGTGTTTAGTGACTGTCCAAAGTAAAGAGAAAAATACATGAACTGGCCACAATCTTTCGTGATTGCTGATACAGTTGAGAAAGTATGAGCAGGCATTCTCACATTAGATATTTCTTAACATCTCAGATGAGAAGGCTGAAATCTCACACGGGGTCAAAGAGGCGAGGTCATCCAATCTCCTGACATTTAATGAGGTTTAAGACATTCCTTAATTTTATTGGCTTCTGGTTTTGAGCCTCCCTTAAGACAGACCACTGACCGCAATCATGCGCGGCTTTGGTCCGTGCTTTGGCATCGGAGAGCCCCGATCTTTTAGATTTGGGGCAGAAGCTGCTTCGTAGGGGCAGCGGAGGAAGGGGAGACCATCAGCCGGGTAGAGGGGAGCCGCAAATCCCCCCCCCCTGGTTTGGCAACGCTCCCTCCCGAAGACGCCTGAAGCAGTGGTCCAAAATGGCGACCCTGAAGGAGAGGATTAGACTGGAATAAGTATTGGGCAGGAGAAAGTGGAAGAAGCGAACAGCAGGAGGAACAGGATGATATAATCAAATGGAAATTACCCTCTGGATTAACATTACAAAGTATCTTTAAGAAAGAACTCAAAGTGGCGAATTGAAAGAAGTTTAAAAAAGGTGTGAATTGTCTTTGACAGAGGCGGAGCTTCGAGCCAAGAGAGGTAGAAGCTGTAGAAGGAATTACACAACTAACTTGGATGAGTATATCTTGATTTTATATAAACACTAATTCAAGCTGAACTATAGATTGCTAAAGAGGAAATTTATATTAACTGGATCTTTTTGGAGGACTGTGGTTTGAAAAGCTCTGAATAATTGGGAAGGAAAAGAAAAGAGGAGGTGTGGACTTTTGTTAGAACAAAGAGTGCCATCCGAGTTAAATTCAACTTGACTTTCTTTTATTTTAAAGACTTCTTTTTAAATACAAGGAAAATTGATACAATAAAATAAGAGTTTTGGAAAATTGAAATATTGAAGTAAAAAACAAAGATATGGAAGATTCTGCCCTTGGATTAATTGCTGATTCTGTCTGGACTTGGTATGGACTAGCTGAGGATTAAAAGTTGAGAGGAAGAAACAAAAGAGACTGTTGGAAATTAACTTTAAGGACACCAACTGGATTAAAAGAAAAATTGTAAAATGGCAATATCTCTTCAGGCACTAAAAATGAACTTGGAAAAATAAGGAAACTTTACAGGAAAGAGGGTGAAACTTTGGGCT